>SJJU01004220.1:0-25635 GCA_012932125.1 Conopomorpha cramerella | reverse complement strand
TCTTTCCATAAATAAGTAATTACTCCAATTGTGGGTACATTTCATAACCATGAGTTTAAGAATTAAAATGGAAATAAGTAGCAGTTAAGGTAGGCAAGTAATTTATATATACTTCTTTATAAACTCCGTGGTAGGGCTCTGTGATGAAACCCTGTAACTCTAACCATACATCACCGACAAGCTGCGCTGATCTGATTTGTAATTTGAGCCCGAATTCAATATTGCTTCTTCAGATATACAGCTCAGGATATCCTGGTTAAAGCTTAACTTAGGGCCTGTCACTGTATTCCCTTCAAATTGGATTAAGAAGTCATACAAGCACAGCTGTATCGACTTAATGTAGCGGACGCTCATTTGTTGGTACAGTCACGCGACAATTTAGTGAACAAAATCAATAATCGACTAACGCCTTCTTTATTTGATTACTAACTTTACTGCGTGGTGTCATTCAATTTTTTTTTCGATATTACGGGTTTTAATTTTTATAATTTTGGGATAAAAAATATTTTTTTTAAATATTAAGAAAGAAGAAAGAAAGAAATATCGAAATCCGTTTTTGGGTTTATTAATTAAAAACATCTATACAAAAATACAATTATTTCCGCTTCATAATATTAGGATACTCTGGTTGTGTGTGATTATTACGTTCCCGTGGGAATTTCGGGATAAAATACGTAGTTATGTAGCATTCTTATGATGAAAGAATTACCAATATCCGTCCAGTAGTCTTTGAGTTTCAAAGTTTCATGAAAATTCTATTAGCAGTTTTCACGTGAACTATTTCACACAAACAATCTATGTATCCAAACTAACTTTATAACTATTTAAACAACAGATACACATAAAAACACTTCACGCCTTTTATTCCCAAAGCGGGGTAGGCAGAGGCACTTGCTTAATTATCAAATGCCCACAGTTCACCAAGCTTATTTAACCCAACGTGACAGGGGGTGAGCCCATCGCCGTTATAGGGTTCACACACCTAGTGATGTGCGGGTTTCATCACGATGTTTTCCTTCACCGTACGAGCGTTGCGTTGCATACATAGGCTATGAAAAAGAGTCCCATTGGTACACGTCCAGTAGCCGGACTCGAGCCCGCGACCTCCCTGTTATAGTCAAGTATCCGACCAACTGGACTACAGACGCTCTTCTAAAATCACAACACCACGAAAATAAACGCGAAATATACTCGGATTATCTTAAAATAAGCTGCGCTGATTGCCTAAAGGCTTATGCACTAAATAATATCCAGAATTTTCGATAGACTTGTCAGTCCTGTAACTAGTAATTAGTAAAAAACTTGTACCTAAAATGGCGACATAGCTCAAACCCGCAACTATTTTATGCTGAGCCATTATTATCTAGTACACAAACGTAACTTAGGTCTTAACTAAATCTAAACACTAAAAAAGCTAACTTAAGCTCACAGCTATGTTTAAGTTACAAAGTTGCCCCATAAATACTAAGTCATAAATTAACTTGCATACTTAGCTTACTAAATAAATACTTGAAGCTCGAATGGACAGAAATGTATCAGATATTATTATTATTTATTAGAGTTATGAGAGATTTATTATCACATAATTTAGTTTAAAAGAAAAAAAATAAAAGAGAATAATGTTTCGTTCCTTTATTTTTATTTATGAATAGCTGGCGTGCATGTAAAAACACCCAGAGCTGAATGATAATCTGAATGAATGAGAATGATCTTACAAACTTTGTTGGGCTCGTCAAAATGAATAACTTTTACAACGGCGACAACGCAGGGAAATTAAAAAAATAATAATTTGTCTCCATACAAAATAGACGATTTTCTGCCTCTTACTAATGCTTAAAAAAAATCATCCCCATACGTCATAAACAACAAAATATCATCACCCGTGGCTAAAATTATACTTACATTACTTAATTATATTTACAATTTTATATTGAGATGAAACATTATTTTTCCATTTCTCCACGTTGTCGCCTTAGTAAAAGTTGTCCATATTGATGAGCCCAACAACGTGTCTAAGACTTGCTCGGAGTCCTTTTACACACAATATTGGCCGAACAACGTTAGCCGGGTCAGCTATAGTGTAGAGTTCATAATCATCAGCCACATAACGTCCACTGCTGGACGAGGGCCTCCCCCAATGAGATCCGTCATTTGGGGTGAAATACCAGTAATCGGCACGCTTGGTTGGCGGGTTGGCGATCGCAGTGGTGTTGTGGCTTAACTCACAGAGAGCGCTGCTGCTCGCTCTCTGGAGAGCTCCCTCGGTCGCCTCTTACGACCCCCGTGACGGGAAAAGTTTGGATGGGGTGGTGACACATGTATTCTATTCGCCGTCACCACACGGCTATAACATAGTGTAATATTAACATAGTGTAGAGTAAAACAGCTCTACTCAAACGTCAAAACATTTATCGTAGAGTAATTTAGACACCAGACTTGAGCAAGCGACCACTGACTGACTCTCTTACGAAATTATTCGACTTAAAAAAGTTCTATTTTCTGAAAGAGCCGTTTTCAAAGTTACACTTTTTATGCGGTACTTTAGTGCAGTTTCGTTTCTTTTGCAGACATTTTTTGCACTAGGTAAAGGTTACTTGAACACAGTCGTATTTAATCCTATTAGGTACGACCTATATCCTTTTAATATATCCAAATATCCTTTTTAAGAGGACAAAAAAAAAGCGTGTCTGAAACTTTAGAGAAAAAAGAACCGACATTAACCAGTAAAATAAAAAGACTTTTGTAATTTTCTCATGGATCGAAACATGGCACCAAACGGGAAAGCACCAGCTTGCAAACAAAAAAAGAATCGTCCAAATCGGTTCATCCAGTCAAAAGGTAACAAAAATAAAAAAAAACCTTGTATTACATGCATGTGTTATACCTATAAACCTTCATCAAGAATCGCTTTATCTACTAAAGAAAACCGCATCGAAATCCGTTGGGTAATTTTAAAGATCTGCGAATACATACGGACAGATAGCGGGAGGCTCTTTTATACTTACTACGAGCATTGATTTTTAGTCTCGCTAAGACTCGAGAACGGCTCTACCGATTTGGCTAAATTCGATCTTGAATTATTTGTGGAAGTACGTACTGTTGTGCATATCTATTATTGATGTAAACACTAGAATTTAGTTAAGTTTATGTTATATTGTATTGCTAAGTGTTTATATTGTTGCACATCAACAATATTAACTGTATAAATAAATAAAAGTACAGAAAAGGCTTTCTACGACGGTCGCTTGTTCGATTCCCGCCACGGACATAATGCTTAGTGATGAGTTGAGGCATTTGTTGTATGTATGCGTCTCTGTGTTTTATTTATCAATGCATGTATTTAAAAGTATATAATATGCAAGTATAAGTAGATGGTGGAACGCCGCCCAAGATCGCATAGCGTGGAAGGAGGGGAGAGAGGCCTTTGCCCTGCAGTGGGACAACAGTGGCTCATAATAATAATAATATAATATGCAAGTATACCAGTCTCTGGCACCCACAGTACAGGGTATCCTAGTTTAAGGTCGGACAACCCTGTGTAAAAATGTCCTAAGATATTTATTTACAAATCAAAAGTTTGCCAGGACAGCTAGTTTTTCATACATTTATAGTTGTATCACATGACTGTATAGGATACTTGTAGGTACCTATTAAGCGGGCCAGCACATGCAATCCACCTGCATGAGAACGCGGCCGGTTGCGCAAGCGCAGCGAGATGCGCGGCGCGGCGCCCGCTTCGCTGACCCTACTCGGCCTTCCGAGGCGCGGCACTTGCGAAAATCACTGATTTATAACTCCAATAACATGGTGTATTACGTAAACGCTGAATGCCATTTGTGATTTATAATAATTCGGCTTAAATTAGTTTAGTTTGTTGGTCATATAGTATTCATTAGGATACTTAATATTAACAAGTGTGCTCCATCGTAGACCACATGGCTGCTTAACATCAGGCAGGATGGTGGTCAAATGCTTGTTAATAGAGAATTAAAGATGGTATCCGATACCTACTAAAACTTGTGATTTCAAAACAAGACATTTATTTTCTCTGACAAGCACAAATTACACACACACATAAAAAGAAAACAATATGAAAAAAAAACACAATCACAAATGAATAGCCACGGTGTGGCTGTGCTTGTCAGTGAAGAGGAGACTCCGGCTCAGTATCAAGTCACAGTTACCCGTGACGCTGGTCTTCCGCCGGCACTCGAAGCAAACTTTGACAAAATCTTATTCAGAACTGTTAATTAAAAAAAAATACACTTCACGCCTTTAATCCCAAAGAGGGGTAGGCAGAGGCACTTGCTAAGCAAGTACCCACGGTTCACCAAGCGTATTTAACCCAACGTTAATTAAATAATACATAATTATGTATTGTATTGGTCAGATCTATGGCGTTCCCTTTGTAAAACTTTCCTTCATTCGCGGCTTCATTCAAAGCTATACCTATTCATAAACCCCAGCTGGTTTCCGGTATGTTCACGAGATATCCCTTTATGACGCCACTGTCTGGTAGATATACTTATAAATGTATATCGATACATCACAAAATTCGGTCCCTTCACTTGATCAAAGTGACAAAAATATATCTTCTACCCCTTTACCAATAAACGCGTTGTCACTTACACAACGGTTATTACCGGTCTACTTGAACTGGTTATTCCGTATTTTATATACAACTGACAAGTTAAGTTGAGCTTTGTATATCTTCAAAATAGCAATTCGGCCATTATTAGTTTCCCTTAATCTTCAACTGCAAAGAATTTGTTGTGCAAGCACATAATTTCTAATGTCTATAAATAATTAAGTACCAGTGGCGTGCACTGGCTTTTACGACAAGGTAGGCAGTAGTCCCCAAGGATTGACACCTATGTATAGATAACTTGTCTTTACGAAACACCTACTACCGATCTACTCACCTACAAAACACAGGACCTTCGTTAGCCTACGTCGTGAGTTCAACAAAAAAAGGTCTAGAGCAATAACTCTATTATTAGGTCGGGTAGCCCAAATACTAAGGTAGCCAGTGTCTTTTTGCCTATATGGTGTGCACGCCACTGCTAAGTATCTAGGTTACAATTGCATGTAAAACAATATAAATACATCACCCACGAAACCGGTGTTATATCCGCGAGTTGGCAACTCAGAAACAACACAAATACTCTTTGGAATTTAACCCTTAACTGCATGATTTTGTTTTTTGTCTGAATATAACCTACCCTTCTTAAATTATGTGGCTTGCATCATGGGAAAAAATAAAATAATAGTGGTCTAAAGTCAAAACTGCGTTCATACGTATTAGTTGTACCTTTGACAATAATTTAGAATGAAAAATCTGTAAATAGGACGGCTAGAAAAAAAAATCGAGGAAAATCATACTGATGTAGTATTACATCACTTTGCAGCTAAGGGTTAAGAGAAAAAAGCAATATCGACTACAAGTCTACTATGTAACATCACCTATTGCAGCGTAATTCATGAACTATGCCCCCGACTGCCATCATCGAGGTGGTGTGGTGACGTAAACGCGAAACAGAGATATAAAGATCGGGCTAGCTGTACGGCCGGGTGGCGCACGCGCAGATATCGGAGGTAAACATTTCGGTGTTGCCACACGTCGCGACCGAAGATTGCACTTGTTGTGCGCAACTGAGAGGGCAAAGGAGTCGCCGGTAATATACCTACGCGATGCAATTGGAAAGTCCTTACGAAAGGACGTGGGAATATGTTTGTAATGTCATCGGAAGCGATCGAGATCGTTACGTAAGGTACTCAATTGGATAAAGTTTTCTTTAATAAAATTGGATGATAATGATCGTTGTCCGGTTGTAATGAAGTGCCCGCATACCTACCACAAGGTGTGTGAATCCTACGATGGCAATGGGTCCCCTGTCAATCTGGTGTCAAAAAATGTCAAGTTGTTTAAATACGCGTGCTGAACAGCGGGCATTTGCTTATAAAATGCCTTTGTCTACACCCCACTTTGGGATTAAAAGGCGCGGCAGCATCTTCCCTGTCAAACTGTATGGATGGAAACACAAACAAACATCGCTGCTTAACATCAGGCAGGATGGTGGTCAAACGCTTGTTCATAGTGCATTTAAAAAAAGAAACAATATTTCCGAAATAACTGTACGAAAGTTACAGTTCTAACTTTTCCCAAAGTTTCCTGAGTTAACGGCCCTAACATTTCCCCCGTCGCGTAGTTAATGTGTGTATTTTTGACAGCCCGATTTCGCAAATTTGTTTTATGGTTTTGTATTTTATTCGGTAGGCAATAGACTTCAAAATTACCTGTCTTCTGTGTCACATATAGATGACGTTGGCGGTAAAAGGTTTATTAAACTCGATCATTGTAGACGTAAATCCTAAGACAGAGTAAATTTTCTCCAGAGGGCAATTCTAAGGTAAAAGATAGCTTTTGTGGTCGTAACACCTACACGATTAACGACATCGTGTAATTAACATATAACCTTTCGCGTTCCAAATATTTATTAAAAAAAAAAAGAATATTCAGGTCTCTCTTAATGCCGCCATTTATGCCACAACATTATCCTTTCCTCGAACCAGTCCAGAGTGGCAAGTTATTAAAAGTAATGTCGACAAACTTATTTCGCGAACGTGAACAGGAAATTATCGCCAACTTGTCATTCTAAACTGCCACACGTTCACCTGCGCTGTGTGAATTAGGCCTGCGCTTGCGCAAGCAACGCGGGCCAGCGACTGTACGGCGGACATCTACCGACCGGCGTTTGCGACACTCCGCCATCCGGCCTACAAACTTAACACTTGTAATGATTGTTTATGTGTGAAAGGGACTCCTAGGGGCGGCTGAGAGCTGGCGGCCTCTCAGACGTAACTAGTGCCTAGGAAGTGCTAAGTATTAGTACCTAAGTTGTTTTGCCGGAGTCGACATATAACTTTAAAGATATTGGTTATCGACCGGAGGAGCATTAAATTTAATGTTTATATCTCCCTCGTATCTTTGATTTTTCCGCCCGTCTCGCAAATTGAGCGTAATGAATTGGCCAAATAAGAAAAAAATCACACATCGCGAGTAGTAAAATAGTATAATCACAATATGTCGAACTTACAAAACAATATCTTACAGTTACAATTTTATAGACCTATAATTTAACATACCACTAGGTACGTGCTATCTACGTTGCCTAAAACTATTTCAGTCTTTCTTGGGCACACCGTCGTGTATTTCGGGCGTGACGAAGTATTTGGTGCTGTCGTCGGCGTAGTCTGTGCCGTACTCATTCTGCGTCATCGCCTCCAGCAGCCAGTCGTTGATCCTGCCGCGGAAGTACAGCTTCTGTATGTCGGTCAGCTTCTTCACTGAGGGCAGCACGCTCATGAGGAACATGTAGTCTGGATCCTTCTTGTCGCAGCTCTCGCACGCGTTGATGTGCTTCTGCAATTGGTCGGAGAGGCGTTTGATTCTCTTTTCAACGAAATTGGATTTGATTGGTTCTGGGTCGTATTTTCTCTTGTTGGATGTGGAAGCCTGCTCTCCCTCGTCCGAGTGCTCGGATTGCTCGTGTTCGTCCTCCACGAAGTAGTCCTGGTCTCTGGCACAGTTCTCGTCGGGGAACAGTTCAGTGTGAAGGAACTCGAGTGTTCTGTGATATTTCCAGTAGTTGATCTCGTCTTCGTTTTTGCCAATGTTCTTTTTAACCTCTTTCCTATACTGGTCTTTCAAATGTTTCCATCTTTTCTTTAACAGTAGCGCTGTAACAAAAGAAAAAATGGTTTAACCTACAAATAGCTATAACTTTTATAATCAGTAATGTTCGTTGGGCATATGGAGAGAATGGATGAAAGTCGATTGGCGAAAGAGATTTATATGGGTGATGTAATGGGCCGGGTGAGTAGAGGTCGCCCCAGAAGGACATATATTGACCAGATTGGCGATGTCCTGGCCGAAGGTGGCGTGAAAAGTACTCGAAACCGGAGGTCATGTATGAAAATATGTATGAATGTAGATGAATCGAAAGGGGTATGTCAGGACCGTGACAAATGGAGATCTGTAGTCTCTGCCTACCCCTCTGGAAGACAGGCGTGAAGTGTATGTATGTATGTAATGTTCGTCATGTCTACGATCGCCAACGTAGCTAACATTTAAAAAAAAGAAACAATATTTACGAAATAACTGTACGAAAGTTTCAGTTCTCCTAACTTTTCCCAAACTTAACTTTTTACAAATAGCTATAACTTTTATAATCAGTAATGTTCGTCATGTCTATAAAATGATAAAGCGCATCAGAAATAATTCAAACGCAAAAGAGTTAGAGAGGCATGTGTGTGTTATACATTATTATACACTGGTATGTCATGTAGGTATTCGTATTCAGTATCAAATAAATCCGAGGAAGGTGCGAACAAGACCTACCTAAGTTATTTTTATTCCAAGGTCAGAATCCGCGAAACCTAACAGACATTAAGTTGAAATTCGCGAGAATGTTGTTTGTAAACAGTCCATTCACGTTGGGGCCGCCGCCGCCGCCGGCACGCTCGCCGGCCGCCGCCGCCGCTACCTGCCGGCGCCGCGCCGCCCCTCTCCCTCGCTCCCGACCCGCCAGACAAGGACGTCACAAAGACCCTTGCATTACCCCGCGCTTTCTCGCTTATACATGCATCACAATATTACCGCTATACAATATTGTGGTTTTTAACTCAACGATGCCTAATGAGCAACATTATCGCAGTACTATCGATAAAGGAGGCAGTTCATAGACGCGTCATTGTAATAAAGTACTGTACGAAGCTGTGTAGGTAGGTATAAGAAAACTCACCATCCATGTTGAGTTCCATCGCTATGTTGTCCCATATTTTCTTCCGCAACTCCCTGTTCCTGACGGCGCCTCGCCTCCACAGTTCGGGCCTTATCCTTACTTTTGCAATAATGTCGTCGAAGGACATGATGTTGTCGTGCGATTGTGCGGAGCGTTACTGGCGGGGCGGCGGCGTCGATACCGCGGCGGCCGCTCCGCTCGTCCCGCCGCCGCGCCGCCGCCGCCGCCCCGCCGCTCCGGCGGCGAGCGGTGATTGGCCGGACGGGCCAGACGCGGTGAAGTTGGCGCTCGCGGCAACGTCGCGCGGCGGCGCCCCTGAGGTCTGGCAGCGTGGCGTGGCCACCGCCGCCGCCACCGCCGCCGACGCTCTACGGCTCTACACAACACAGAAGCTCGCGCCGCGCGTCGCAAGCTACAATACCTACTTGAATAATTAACAACTTCAAATAGTTTTGATTTGAAGGTGGCCACGTTGGCGATCATAGGTTTCGAGTAACACATACATGTACCGGTATTGGCACGCACTAATCCGATTTGAACTCTAGCATCTGTTTAACATTCGCCGCTATTCAGTGCTCTGCGGTAACCAGTAGGCAGCCGTAATGTTTATCATTACTTTAATAAACTTAATTCCAAATCAGACCTTGGTAGATGTTTTTTCTTATACTTACATTATTAAGTAACCCGGGAACGAAGGTAGAGCTTGACTCTACAAATATTTTACTTTCCAAACAGCCAAGCAGCCTTTAACGTCCAATTGGCCAGTGATTACGGCATTAGAGGTGATTGAGGGAAACTCTAGTGGCAGCAGTTTCCTCGAGAAGCGCACGCGCAGGCCGCAAACAAATCATGTCTCTGCCCCAAGCGACGACACCGGCCGACGCGACTGGGGTGGGCGGAGATATGGCCAAATCACGGCCGCGGTGGCAAATAATAAACTCTGATACGTTGTACGGTCGGTAAAAAAATTTTGTTTTTTTTTCAATAGAGTAAATAAGTAATGCACTGCTGCCCCTAAAGCAACTGTACTAAACCAATATAGTAATTATTTTAAGTAGATACATCAGGGACAAAGATGTGTCTAATATCAGAGGAAGAAAAAAACAACCTTGTGAAAAAAAAGACAAACGAAAAAAAGTAGATAAAAAAAGTATACAACGATATAAGGGATGTGGCGGGAAACCGCAAGCGTCTACTCACAAGAGTCTACCATACTTTTATTTTTTTAATTACCACGGATCTTATAATTCTTTTAGGGGCTTCGTTCCAGTGACAGCATATAAGGACAATTCTCTCGGGAGAATTTGAAGTAATCTTGCCTTTTTCAGTATTTTTATACTTACTTTTTCCACATTATTTGTCTGCGTCACACACACCTCTGGGAAACGGACGTGGCGTATATGATTTATTTAGTTGACGAAGCCTGTGGCGGATAGCATTCTGTTTCAATATTTATCTTAATCATCATCATCATCATCAGCCCATACTTGTCCACTGCTGGACATAGGCCTCTCTCTATATCTTAATATTTTTCAATAAATAAATTACATCAGAAAATATTGCAGTTCCAGCCAAATAAAAAAAGTCGGATTTATTTAGTTATTTTATTTACTTCCTTTAGTATTTAGTTAATAATATCTGTTCCCAGGAGTGTTGTGACTATCGGTTCGTCCCATTTATTCCGTTTGCATTTTCATAGAATTTTCGTGGGATTTTTCTGCACTGTCTTGTCTACCACGTCATAACTATGAGAATACGTATACCAAATTATGTTTGTTACACATATCCAAAGAATATCGTAGTTTTTTTGAGATTTTACAATTAACTTAAAACCTTAGTTAAATATTGACTTAGTGAAATATTGACTACTAACAAATTATTAAATTAACTCTTTCCAGGACAGTAAACGCCTATAGGCGTCATAACAATGAAACATCTATTGTGTCTATTTTACTGTCCGGCAATGTGTTATCTGCAACTAAATTATCTATATAGTAATGTAACTTATACATAAATTATTACGAAAGGTCGTAACAACAATCATTATGCATAAAGAGAAAAAAATGTGCCTTAAAAAAATTTGTACTATTTGCGTGTTGTGCTGACGGTACTCGCCGATGGCTCGGGGGTTATCACTCTGGCGGAAACCAACACCAGTGCATTCGTTTTACAAAGGCGACTGTACTTACACTGCACACCTCCTGCCCTTCGCCCTTACGGCGTACGTGATAAAGACCATTTCTCGAGCACAGGAGCGGTCAAACGTTTTCACTACTATTGAGGTGAATTGTTTCAAATTGTCTGCCATTACAGCCTTTCGCAGCACCCTGTATATATCTGACGCTTAACTTTTGTACGGATAAATTGTCGGTTGTGAAACGCTCGTTTAGTGTCGTACTTTTTAACCGACTTCAGAAAAGGTGGAGGTTTTCGATTCGTCTGTATTTTTTTAAATTATGTTACACTAGACACTTCACGCCTATCTCCCAGAGGGGTAAGCAGAGAATACAGATCTCCATTTGTCACGGTCCTGGCATACCCCTTTCGCTTCATCTACATTCACACATCTTTTCATACATGACCTCCAGTTTCGAGTACTTTTCACGCCACCTTCCGCCAGGACATCACCAATCTGGTCAATGTATGTCCTTCTGGGGCGACCTCTACTCACCCGGCTCATTACATCACCCATATAAATCTCTTTCGTTAATAGACTTTCCTCCATTTTCTCATAACTTTCGATTGGGTGAACCGATATTGATGATTCTTTATTTATTCGAAAGCTGCGTATTTCCAATAAAATCTTTCGACGCATACAGTAAGATCGGCCAACAAAACGGTATGACAGTTTCAACGACACTTCCTGTGTCATGTACAGAATTCACGTACGTTTACTGGCTAGTTAGACCAGCCGTGTGGTGACGGCGAATAGAATACATGTGTACAGCCCAACTTTTCCCGACGTGGGTGGGGGTCGAAAGAGACGACCGAGGGAGCTCTCCAGAGAACGGGCAGCAGCGCTCTCTGTGAGTTAAACCACAACACCACTGCGATCGCCAACCCGCCTGTGAAGCGTGGCGATTACTGGCATTTCACCCCAAATGACGGATCTCATTGGGGAGGCCCTCGTCCAGCAGTGGACGTTATGTGGCTGATGATGATGACCAGTTCCTTCGTATTTTGCATTAATTTTACAAGCCTTTGAGACCTAACAGTGTTTTTTTATTAAACACATTGAACATGCGTTTGACCACCATCCTGCCTGGTATTAAGCAGCGATGTGGTCTACGATGGAGCACACTTGTTCATTAGGTAGATACATATTTACGCGCGACTTAAAGACCATGTACAAGCTTTTGAGCGGCTTTTTGTTTTTAAACTAAATCTAATCTACTGGATTGGTCTCCGACCTAATTCCCCATGCCTGTATCAATGACTTGTCACCACATTTTGAATAAAATACGAATGAATTGAATTTTGTGTAAAATATATTCTTGATTGCAATCTTCTAAAACGTACTTGATCCCTAGACACTTTTGATGTGTGTATTAACATGCGAATAAAGCGTTATCTGTTTACATGGAAACTCATTATGTGTTATAAGAATAAAAAAAAACTTGTTAATTCTCTTTCTTCAATACAAATATCATAATTATGTTTGGATCGTTTATTTTACGTGTCAAACCTGCACACCTTAGCAAAAGACATTCACACATGTATGCATGTACGTACACAGATGGATATGTGAACACACAAAGTACAGTTAGGCCCAGATCACAAGTGGCCAGGTCAGCGGCGGGTACAGGCAGTTTGTAAGCGGCTTATGATCAGCTGATCGCGATCGATGGACCCTCCAACTGTACGCACATACGTCTCACGCCGGAGCCGGGCGGTGTTTATGACTGGCGCAGGGCATCGCGATCGCTTTGGTGTTCGTAGATTTGTGTTATTAAAGTCCTTTGTTGGCTATAAATGAAGTTACTTCGAAATTGTTGGAAGAAGTTTGTGGGAAAATTCCGTGTAATTTTCTAAAGATATAGTGTACAGGGGATAGGATAGTAACCCAAATACATCAAATTAAAACTATCAACTCTTCAATGACAATGAATTTTCCGAATTCTATGTTTCCTGCGCAGTACAGTCTGAAGGTCTTCAAGTCGTGGGTGAGTAGGTACCTAAGGAACAAGTGTACTCCATCCTAAACCACACCGCGGCTTAACAGTGGTCAAACGCTTGTTAATAGCGATAAAAAAAAACCTCCAAGACATTACAATAACCATAACAATAACATTACCACCAACCATAAACGCTCGCCTCGTACGACGGCGGCGGCAGCGGCCCTTCAAGCATCACATGTCATTCGCGTAGCTGTTCTCTAGACACGTCAACCACAACATTTCCTAGAAAAACTTGACCCTCGATTCCATACGTTTTCTAAGTACTCGAAGACCAAGGCGAGATGTAGGTGGTAGGGTCAGTGCGGTCCTTGTCGCGCCTTGCCCTTGATTGTGACGTGTAAAACAAACGGTAGGTGAGTAAACGATTGCTCTCTTCATTTCTACTGATGGTGTGTGGCATGCATTATTGTCCATCTGGACCTATACAGTTCTAGTGTAAGGTGAACTGTACTTAGTTATTTCGTTTATATTCTGTTTGAAGTGATGAATTGAAAGACATCTCGGTATGCATTCTTTAATGCGTTAGAATTATACAATTTGACATACATATTGCTACTTGCATACCGAGTGTATGGACCCCAAGCAATTATCTTAGAAACGTTGTTGGGCTCGTCAATATGAACAACTTTTACTGTGACAAAGTTTTGACAAAGTTAGATAACTTTTTAATGAAACGCGCACAGACATTATAACTCAATATTGTTCACCGGGTATAAAACAGAGATAAGCTCGACCGTTTCTTTGATTATATTCGCGCCTATATACCAGGACCAGGTGAACAATATTCAGTAAAAGTTGTCCATATTGACGAGCCCAACAGCATTTCTGATTAGTTTAAAAATGCATCATTTATAAAGACTCCGTTTTTAACAGACTTCAAAAAAGGAGGAGGTTCTAAATTCGTCTGTATTCTTTTTTTATGTCTGTTACCTCCGAACTCTCGCCTGGGTGAACCGATTTGGATGTTTTTTTTTAATTTGCTTCCCGTTTGGTCGCATATAAATTTGGCTCAGTTCCGACAATGGCATCCATGAGAAAACCACATATATGTCAAATTTTACTGGTTGAAGTCGGTTCTATTTTCTTTAAGTTATTGAAGTCTCTTAAGAATTAATGAAAGACATTACGTCATAATACCGGAAACGGCACCTCGATCTCCTTTATCTATATATCTGTCAACAAAATCGACTCACGCGCAGGATGTCCTATATCACCTTCGGAAGCGGAGTGCTCGAACAATGGCCTATTGTGCAAGTAATTACCCCACTGTTGGAACATACCCTTTATTATATAAGGATAGGTGTGTAAGTAGAGCTCTATTAATAACTAGTTTAGTAGTACCTGCATCCAGCGTCCGTGGTCCAGTTGGTCGGATACTTGACTTGTAACCTGGAGATCCGGGTTCGAGTCCGGCTACTGGATGTGTACCAATGGGACTCTTTTTCAGAGCCTATGTACGCAACGCAACGCTCGTACGGTGAAGGACAACATCGTGATGAATGAAACCCGCACACCACAAGGTGTGTGAACCCTATAACGGCGATGGGCTCACCCCCTGTCACGTTGGGTTAAATACGCTTGAAATTTGGGATGCAGGTAAAATCAATAAAATAATACACGCCTTTTATTCCCATAGCGGGGTAGGCTGAAGCACTTGCTAAAGCAAATGCGCACGGTTATTTAGTCACTATAAAATAATATTTCTAGTATTGTAAGTATACTGTTTTCCTTCCAATGCAATTGGTATTTTTCCATCGGCGGCTAGAGGTCACGATGCAGACCACTGATATGGTATGTCAACGACAGTTGTCGTGATATAGGGCCTTAACAGTTAGAGAGGAGACGCCCACGATGCGCGGGCGCAACTTTTAGGTCAGGCGCACACTGTTAAAACGGCCCCGTTGGTCTAGTAGTCGGTATGTCTGCTCCTATGCCGTAGGGTCGTGGGTTCGATCGACCACTGACAGCCACTTATGTGATAAGCTTTTAAGTACTTTTTGGATGTGACTTTGGGTTTTATTTATATAATTAATGTATTTAAAGAAAAGTTAGTATATTTCGTTGTCTGATTTCCATAATACAGGTGCTCTAGATACTTAATTGAACCGTCTTTTTTATCACTATGAATAAGCGTTTGACCACCATCCTGCCTGATGTTAAGCAGCGATGTGGTCTACGATGGAGCACACTTGTTCATTAGGTACCTATTTACCTCAGCGACTTGAAGATCTTCAGACTCTACTGCGCAGGAAACACAGAGTCCGGCAAGTCATTCTTAATAATAATAACCTAAAGAAAAAAAAACAGACTTCAACCACAAAAAAAATATATATGTGGTTTTCTCATGGACGCCATTATCGGAAATTAACCAAATTTATATGGGAGCAACCGGGAAGCACCAGCTTTCAAATAAAACACATAAAAACATCCAAATCGGTTCACCCAGGCGAAAGTTCTGAGGTAACGAACATAAAAAAAATACAGACGAATTGAGAACCTCCTTCTTTTTTAGAAGTCGGTTAAAAAGTTGTTCCCTAATGTGTACCAGGGCTTACAAGTTATAGACCCCACGCACGAGCGGACCCTAATAGATAAAGGTTGGTCTCTGGGACCGTTAGTTACGATTTTAATACGGACACACCTATGCAACCTCTGTATGCCCATTGCCCTTGTAATTACTCTAATAGGCTTCGACACACCAGATATTACTGGTTAATTCGTGGACATTTTTTCATGTTCACTGAATGAGTTCACTAGAGCTGCTGTGAATATATTGCAATAATGTTGTTGTGATTTGTTGTTATTTGTGTTTCTGTAGGTATAGTAAGTTTGTGTTAAGTTTTGTTATGTTTTAATATTTTAATGTTAAGTTGTGTTCGTTTTAAGCTTATATAAGTCCTTGTTTAACATCATTGCGAATTAGGTACACAACCTGTAATGTAATGCATGTTATGTTAGTAAATAAATAAATAAATAAATAAATAAATACATACATACACTTCACGCCTGTCTCCCAGAGGGGTAGGCAGAGACTACAGATGACCATTTGTCACGGTCCTGACATACCCCTTTCGCTTCATCTACAGTCATACATATTTTCATACATGACCTCCGGTTTCGAGTACTTTTCACGCCACCTTCGGCCAGGACATCATTTTTTTAAAGCTAAAAATGTTCTTGATCCCTAGACACTTTTGATGTGTGTACTTATGTATGGTAAGTTGAAACTTTACCTAGTTTTGTTTACATTGCTCGCCACTATAGATACGGAAGAATAAGTACTCACACAGCGGACTCTATCTAGAGTTGTTTTTTTTACTCTGCGGTCAGTAGTTTATCGCTGAAGACATGTAATTGGGCCGGCTCCATTACGTAGAATGATGGTCTACAACTGGGACCGTATGCAAGCTGGATTAGCATAGGGAGCTGTTTATTGCCCGCTACTCGAGTGAGGGTCACGTGGGAAACACTGGCGTAGTCCGCAGCACAGAAACTGTTCGCTAATCCAATGGAAAGTCAGTACATCGCTTCTTTTAATCAGCAGTGTCCACGTTCCGCCCTAACTAGAGTGGCAGTGTATTGAACTACAGCGATGCTGTTGCAACAGCGGTTGCTGTATCAGAATCCGTTCCCAGGTTTACTGTTAAAGTGACTGATTGACGAGTTTATTGCCTAACTAGATGTTTGATGAAGACATTTGTAGGTAGAATGTTTATGCATAAGATAAGAGACGCGAGAGCGCTCAACGAGTTAAATTCCAGGATGATTTTATTCCTAAGTAATAAAATTATATACCAGGGACATTTCTCACATTGACACCTGACCTCAAACTAACTAGGATAAGAGTGTCCGTGATTAAGATACTTATATAGGTACATTAAACATTATAACGACATGGAATTTATTTAACTTTTCGAACCTGAACTTTAGACGGGATTTGCTTCCTATGTCTCTTGGTAACAGTATCCTTTTAATTTTTTTGTTGTGTAGGATTTTTTATGAAAGAAAATTCGGCGATCAAAATTCAGACAAATTTGAAATCAATATTAATTGTTAAAAAGAGACAACATCTACTCTCCCGTTCTGTCCGTACTCTCTCTACTCTCGTCTACTCCACTAATAATTATGTGAAACAGTCCACATGCTATCTCAGAATAGTTTGGAGTTGAGGAGCAACACCAGACTGCGGTCAGTGAATGTACCACATAATTCGCTTCTAGATATCGAAAGCCAACGGCGTTCTAAGAAATGTCTGTAGGTCTCGAGCCAGTTCCCCGAACACCGCCGGATGTGGCGACGACGACGACGTGTTGTTGGTGAGACTGGAGTAAACTTAACCCACTTCAAAATTTTAATGATGGTAGGATCCAGTCATCATCAGCCACATAACGTCCACTGCTGGACGAGGGCCTCCCCCAATGAGATCCGTCATTTGGGGTGAAATGCCAGTAATCGCCACGCTTGGGGCGGCGGGTTGGCGATCGCAGTGGTGTTGTGGTTTAACTCACAGAGAGCGCTGCTGCCCGTCCTCTGGAGAGCTCCCTCGGTCGTCTCTTACGACCCCCATGACGGGAAAAGTTGGGCTGGGGTAGGATCCAGTGTATGTACAAAACTAGCCAAGTTTTGATGACACTGTCACTAAGGGCCTTACTAATAATGGCGGAATTGCTATTTACTAGATACACAAAGCTCAACTTAACTTGTCAGTTGTATGTCAAATACAACTGACAAGTTAAGTACAATACAAAGAATTAATTCATAATTTATTCAATATGTGGTGATAAGTCATTGATACAGGCATGGGGAATTAGGTAGGAGACCAATCCAGAAGATTAAATTTGATTTATTTAATTAGATTATTTTTAGAGCTAAAAATATTCTTGATGCCTTGACACTTTTGATGTGCGTATGTGTCATGAAAATTCATAGAGCATTTTCTTGTCCGACCATAAGCAGTGGGCTACCCAGGCTTCGCACTTGTTGTTGTGGTAAAGATTCACCAAACCTCAAAAAACCCTTCATTATTTTGAAGATCATCCGTTCCAGGATACCCTAATCATTCGGCTAGGGTAATAGAAGTACAGGGGAGTATGTAGCTACGTAGGTAGGAGCAGCGGTTGCGCCCGCGCCGGTCCACTGCACGCGACGCACTTCCTACTGTTATGCTATTATACTGATCATGCAGCGTGCAGCTTGAAAAGCAAATCTGACCGTTGGGAGTACAGCTAAATGATAAAACTATTTTAGATAGTGCTTGTTTGGGTTAATACTCATTTAGATTGATGTTGATTGTCGGTTGTATTTGCAGAGGATTTACTAACATTTTCTTAAGTTAAACGGCAACGGCTGCCGTCGACAGGTGGCGACGGCTGAAGTAGCCTCTGCCGTTCACACTTGCCGCTCGTCTGTAAGAGCCCTTACTTCTTGAAGAAAAACATGATTGATTATAACCTAAATTACACTTGATGCCTGTTTCTCAGAGGGGTAGGACATAGGGTTTTTTTTTTCTTGAGATTACCGTCATAACAGAATAAACAGGATAACCCCATGGCACAGTATTTAGATCAATAAACTTCCCGACACGTCTTCCAGTACGGTGAAAGTGACAGAATTGATATGACACGAACGAATAAATTCACGCTACTTCCGTATGAAACACATTTCGTTTCATTCTTTGTAACCCAAAAAAATCCGTTTGCACGAATTCACTTTGCTAATGAAAAACTTACAACGCAGACATCGCTATTGTGCGCTCCTTTCGACGCTACTGGTCGGACAATATAAACGTTATTTGCGTTGTGATCAGTTTGTTTATTTTCCACTACCCTCGTGTCCGGTGTTGAGTGACCTGTCGTCTGTTGAGTGTCCTATAGAAGTTAATGCTCATGTTAAGTTTGTTGAACAATAGCTGGTGGGCTATAGAGCTGCCCCGTACCCTGCGGCACGCCGTGGAGTTTCCGCCCGAGTCGCGGCGACAGATTTACGCAAATTACCATCACCTGTTATACCGCTCGCACACAAACTATCTTGCCTTCTGCAACGAGGATTGTCCGCTTTTGTAACTGTATTTGTGAAGGACATACTGAGGTTAAGCTTTAAGTATGAAATGCTTTTGGTTTTAAGTGTATTCCTAGTCCCTTAGCTTCGACTTCTGGGAGACAAGCTCTGTCCAAATAATTTTGACCATGAGTCGCTCTTTACTACAGTCACGTTCCTGTTTTGTTTTTATTTAATTGTCTAATTTAAATATCTATATATATATAAAACAAAGACGGGTTTGTTACAATACTTATAACTCAAGAACAATTCAACCGATTAGGCAGAAAATTTGTGGGGACGTAGCTTAGAACCAGGAAAATAACATAGGGTGCTTTTTACCCCGTTCCTGTGGAACTTAGTTCCAGTATAGAGATTGCTATAGTTTGTATGACATACTGAAACTACGCGAATGAAATAGCGGAGCGTCCACTAGTTGTTTAATAAAGTGAAAATGATGACAATATTGGTCCAAGGCATCCTCTGTAATACTTATTTAGAGGTAGATCAATGTGTGTTGCTAACTCAAAATCTGAATTAAACTAATATCTCCATATCACATAGACGGCTCCTACAACATGCTAGGAAAAAAGGCAACTGATGCCAGACCAGAATGAGACTTTTACATTTCCTGAAATTGTGGAGAAAGCAATCTTCTGTAAGAAAAAGACGATTTCGATTATTCTCTGTGCAATGATTTATTAATACAACAATAACGTACAATTAAATCTCCGTTCGCCTCCTTCGAATTATTTTCTCACAAACTTAAAACTTTTTTTTTTACTCCTGTCTCCTTGGCCCAAACCATTATTTACTTTCGGCCGTAGGTATAATTAAAGAGAAAAAATGCCCACAAAAAAAAAAAACCTTATGCCCTGCAGAAGGGAAAATAACAAGTACTAAGGTCACCGTTTATCATTTGCACGATAACAATCTGTGTTCGTGACCACTCGCGAAAATTGAATAAACACAACAATAATAATCGATACGCGAATCGATTCCCGTGAATTACAACGCATGATTGTGGTTGTGATCGATTAACGCATTCGATTTAATTACACGTTTCTAGATCACGACTTTTATTTTAATAGAGAGATGTTTCTCTCTCTTTGATTACGTAGTAAATAGATACACGTACGATGTTTTGTATTGTAATATATTCATGGATTTATGCTAGTGGCTGTTTGGAATTGAATATATATATTTTATGGCCTATCAACGGGAACCGCCTTAATATAATACCGTATTATTAAAGTAGCTTTACTCTAGAAATTGAAAACGGCATTTCTAACTCGATTTAGTGGGATATTGATACACAAAAGCTTTGATTCATACTCACCTGTACCTACATTATTATGTACTTTTAACCTGGCCTACGATGTAACTGGTTTTCTCTAACAATTCATCTGCACGAGGTACACTTTAAAAAAAACATCCTCATCAAGATGGCGCGCGCGGCTTAACAACATGGCCGCGACACATCGGAAGTGTCACGTGACGTCTGATCAAAACAAAACCGACGCCGGCGTGTGCGCAGATTACAATTCACGGCGCGATTGTGTATTGTATTGTAATCACAAAAACAGGCGATTTATATGCGTCCTCGATTGTACCTGGGCGACCAATGATCTGTGGCCTCTAGTCGCGTGATGTTTCTTTTTTTGGAAGGACTCTCCAGGTTTTAGTGGGCAACGTCGCCGACGACAATGAGAAGATTTGTGATATTACACGGTCAATTCCAACTTAACGGTCGGTACGTACGGATTCATGTTATGGGAAGTGGTTGGTATGCGTTGGGCAAAAATCAAATTATTATTTTTTTTACCTGTTAGATTTTGGATATAAGTAATAGGTGGTAGTATTTGGTATAGGTAGCTATGTCGGTTTAGAAATGCGCTTTGTCATTGGAAAAAGGATCTATTTACCTATTTGACTAAATGTTTGAGTCATTATTCCATGTAAGGTCAGGTTAGTAATAAAAGGTTTAATTTATTACTGTATTGGCATATACACACATCAGTGTCTAAGGATCAAGAACATGTTTAGCTCTAAAAAAATCTATTTTATTTAAATCAATCTCCTACCTAATTCCCCCGTGCCTGTATCAATGACTTATCACCACATTTTGAATTAATTATGAATGAAATCAGTTTTTGTAAAATATATTCTTGATTGCAATCTTCTAAAATGTACTTGATCCTTAGACACTTTTGATGTGTGTATATAAACGAAAACACAGACAGACAGTTTAGAATTAAGCAGACATTAATTCAATACTAACGGCATCCGAGAATAGCCCAACAGTCTATCTCACAAAAGATGGTCTCGGGAGTTACGACAATGTTTAAAATTTCACATTTAAACTTTCCCGGTTTTCTAATTTGACTGCCTTAGACAGACAAAGGCTAATTTCTGTTATTTCGCGTAAAGGCGTGTAACTATTTCTTTCACTTTGATGGCTCAGACACCGCCTTGGGACCAGCCCCGACGGGCAAGAGACCCAAGAATAAATTAAACAACAGTCAGTTAAATCACAAGGTTCCAATTCTAATGTTTTCGCCGGACGTTTGTGATTAGTTTTCTATTGAACCACTGTGGAACACTCGTATTTACGAACGCTATAAAGTAAAATAGCACAATAAATCTGAGTTTACTGTTCCAACAGACATGGGCCGATTGGGGCCGGGGACGGGGCATCAATGCCCAAGGAAGCGTTCGCAAAATTAAACTTCGCATTCTACTTACTGTAATTTTACTCACTGGAATTTGACCTTGTCGTTTATAATTACTAGTGAGTGACGTGCCCAAACCATATTCGATACTTCGGGGTAGAAAGGTCGTAAAAGCCACTTTTGGTCAAATTGAGTTATGAATGCTGGTTTATGCAGAATTTTCCGCTCTATCGATTTGGTCTATATAACGGTAAGTTGATGATATGGTTTATACGACCTTTCTACCTCGAGGTATCGATATTCTGTTGTATCCTATACTAGATTTTGCGTTCGCAATTCGAATGTCAATTTTACCTTACCACATCTTGAAAAGCAATTGAGTTTCTTCGAATTTCTCCGGAGTTAATTAGCGAAAATGTACGATCGGTTTTTCACACCGGCCGCATTCCCTTTCGCGTTGGCAAGTGCGGATCTGCCCGCAGACCGCCGCTTTCTGTTCGCGAGATCTCTTGTGCAACAACACTATACTGCGAGCGAACGTTGCGCCGGAGCAGGAAGCGGCGCGGGCGCACGTGCTGGCCGCCCGCTGTCAACTTGTCAAATTAACCCTTTTCGGGAACCCGGGTGAAAGTAAGAGCGATTTATCCAACATCGCAGCGGTTAATCCTTTTTCGACCGCTTCATTACCGGCCAATTATAGAGCGACATTTTTGCGCTGGCGTACTTGGGAGGGCCAGGTTGATTGAGTGCGTTGACGCATCGTTTTATCGTTTTGGCGATATAAAGGCAAGTGGCTCCGGCTGTGAGCTATTTAGAGCGGCGTGTGCAGAGGACGCGGCAGACGGGTCGGCAACCGCGCTATTTCGAGTGCCATCCATATAACTGTCTACTGCATTTGCATACCGCTACGATAGTTGCCCTTAACCACTGGCTGCATTCATAAATGCCGATTCAAATTATACACCGAGCTCGTCTTGAACCCTGGTCAAGGGGGTCGATGAAAGTGAACCGACTTTCAGTTAGATACTACAACTATACTTTGCCCTAGAAAAAAAATTAAACAGCTCAACTTGTCCGTAATATAACTGGAGCAAATACAAAATTCAGTGTAATTCACGATGTCAAAACGAAAGTAAGCATGTGTGGAAAGTGTTCAAGTTAACGTACGGCGTCTGTGGTCCAGTTGGACGAGCGTCTGTGGTCCAGTTGGTCGGATACTTGACTTGTAACCGGGAGGTCCCGGGTTCGAGGCCGGCTACTGGACGTGTACCAATGGAACTCTTTTTCAGAGCCTATGTACGCAACGCAACGCTCGTACGGTGAAGGACAACATCGTGATGAAACCCGCACACCACAAGGTTTGTGAACCCTATAACGGCGATGGGCTCACCCCTGTCACGTTGGGTTAAATACGCTTGGTGAACCGTGGGTACTTGCTTTAGCAAGTGCCTCTGCCTACCCCTCTTTGGGATTAAAGGCGTGAAGTGTATGTTTTTTTTTACGTACGGTAGAGTTATCATAGCTATCGACACACGAATCCGTCGGGGATCTCGCAATGTGGTATATACTGATAAGTAATGGCTGAAGTACGCATGATACATCTGCTGCCGGCGCAGTCGACGGCTTGAGTAATACAAGGTCCATTTAAGGATATGCCTGGGAAAAGGACATGCACTAGGAGACCGCGACATTACTCAGCGGCGTAGCGTAATTATTGCAATTTTTAAACGCTCTAGTGCGACGGAGTTGATTTGTGAAGTGACGTCCGCGCGGCCCATTACTATTGCCGCGTGCGCGTGCGCCGGTTATCTCGCGCACTGTGAACTCGTATAAATCTTTGTGGCACTTAGCTCTGCATGCCTTATCAGTCGTCGAGCTTTACTGCGTCGGCACTATGTTGCCTTTCGACACAATGTCCGTTTCTATTAGCTCGAGCTGAATACGTTGAGAGCTTTAATGAATTAACACTTTCGTAAACCAAGACACAAAAGCAATTGGAGAAAAGGCAGAAAAAATTTAAGATTCCAGAACTCCAAACCTGTCTATTGCCTACCTACATAACTGTTTTTTCTATTGGCTTAAGCTCATTAAGTCCGGGAGTATTCTGGAAACATTTTTTTTTTGTAATATTCTATGTTACAGAACCAGCTTTGACGGAAAAGCTGTTGTTTTAGTATAGGTCGATGGCTCACCCCCAGTCACGTTGGATTAAATACGCTCGGTGAACCGTGGGCATTGGCTTTAGCAAGTGCCTGCAACCTACCCCGCATTGGGATTAAAAGGCGTGAAGTGTATTTATTTAGACACTTTCTATGAATAAACGTCTACTATAACTGGCTATACCATATTTGAGTACAGCTTGGTATATCCTTGCGCGTCTGTGGTCCAGTTGGTCGGATACTTGTTTTGTCGGGAGGTCGCGGGTTCGAGTCCGGCTACTGGACGTGTACCACAGGGACTATTTTTCAGAGCCTATGTACGCAACGCAACGCTCGTACGGTGAAGGACAACATCGTGATGCCGCACACCACAAGGTGTGTGAACCCTATAGTGGCGATGGGTTAACCCCCTGTCACGTTGGTTTAAATACGCTCGGTGAACCGTGGGCATTGGCTTTAGCAAGTGCCAGCAACCTACCCCGCTTTGGGATTTATTCCGCCATTATTAGTAAGGACCTAACGTATGTATGCATTGCAATGCAGCGCATATATATATTTTTTCTTCTTATTTCTATACCGTCTTTAGTTTAATAACTATCCAAGACAGAAGGCTAGCCCCCCCGGGATCTCGCCCAGTCGTCACTGATTGAGCTCTTGTCTAATCTAGATGCCGCTGTAGATCCTGGCTCTAACAGGAATCACAGTGGTGGGAAAGTGGGTGGGAATATCCCGGACTAATAAAAAGAATGTATGTTTATAATTGTTTTTTTCTGTTCTTCCAGCCGGACACAGTGCCGCAAGCCAGCATCGACATGACGCAAGTCCTGGAGGTGTCGGAGGCGGATGCGGTGACCGGCCACGCGCACAGCCTGGCGCTCACCGCGCCCGACCGGGTCACCTTCGTCAAGGGCACCTGCCGGGAGGAGGCGAGGTGGTGGGCTGATGTGCTCAGCGTTTATCCCAGGAGCAAGGTAGGGTTGGATCATTTTTTACCCTTAACTGAATGGTTTTTTTTCTAATTAAAAACCTATCCTTCTTAAATTATGTGGCCAGCATTATTGAAAAAAAAAATTAAAAGTGGTCTAAAGTCAAAACTAAAAAAATAAAAAAATATATATATGGACATTTTTACACACGGTCACCTGACCCCAAACTAGGATACCCTGTACTATGGGTTCCAGAGACTGATATACTTACATAAATACTTTTAAATACATACATAGATAAATAAAACACCCAGACGCAGACAACAAATGCCTCAGCTCATCACTAAAGCATTATGTCCGTGGCGGGAATCGAACCCGCGACCGTCGTCCTAGAGGCAGATGTCCTCACCACTAGTCCATGCCGTCCGTCACTACGTTCATACATATTAGGTGTACCTTTGACAATAATTTAGAATGAAAAATCTGTAGATTGAAATGTATGTAGTGGGATGGCTAGAAAAAAAATTTGAGGAAAATTATACTGATGTAGTATTACATCACTATGCAGCTAAGGGTTAAGAGCCGCATGTGATCAAGGAGATGTAGCCCCAATGCTCTCTCCACTAAAGATTGCGGACGGCAGTGTATGTATGTCAGTGGCGTGCATACAATATAGGCAAAAAGACACTGCCTACCTTAGTATTGTTGCTTCCCGACCTAATAAAAGAGCTTTATTTTATTTTATTTTATTTTGGATAGCAAACAGTTGTACATTACAAGGTAGGTTTTACAAATTTTAGGTACATAATATGAGACAAATGAAATACAGCCAACTACACCATCCCACAAATTAATACATA
>SJJU01004219.1:0-14382 GCA_012932125.1 Conopomorpha cramerella | reverse complement strand
TTTTCCAGCGTCTGACTCCATGAATAATTCCATATTCACGTCGACCGCATCAAATATTTCGCTCTGCGTTTTGCATATTTAATAGTGACAAAAGCAATGTCCGCGAATATTTTATTCGTAACTTAATTTTTCGTCGTATAACGTGAAATTTAATTTTAAATGGAACGCATCGAATGGTAAACGCGAGTTCGATTCTATCGTACAATTGCGATATAGTTGTTATGTTACAATCGATGATTATCGGGATACGATTATTGGTGTTTATAAATAGGCGGATGTCGCTGACAAATAAATATTGCACTGCGCCCATGGCCGGCTATTTATGAGTGAAATTACTGAATCACCTGTTGTTGGCATTTATTATAGAGTAACACAATGCAGCCAGCGGAGCGCAGCCGCCGCGCCCAGCCACTCGCCGGGGCTGGGCTCAGCGTGGCGACCCACCTTATTGATTCCTGAACCCTGGACATGTAATCCAATGCCATCGATTTGGTATCTCTAGGTCATCTTTCCAGACGTCGTAATACACGACTAGAGCCGTGTTCTGTAATAATCAGTAATCAAAGTGTCACGTGAGTATATTGCGTCTCTTTTACACAAACATGCTTAGAATGGGTCAAATGGTACTTGATAGATTCTGTGCTTGAGGGGAGTTTGTACTTGAGGCACATAGTAAATCAAGTTCATAACAAATGAGAATCGAACCACGTGGTAGGTATGACAATTTTGTCACATGATTGCAATACAGTGGGACGCTGTAGTTATTGTTTTTGATTATGACAGGTAGAAATGCAGAACTCAGAAAATTGTCGGCAAAGATAGATATTTAGAAGTTGATGGGACATATGCCTATCTCCTATCTAATGGGTTAGATAATTATCATTTTCTTAAGAAAGAACGGACGAAAAATATCTGTTATAATCAAATCGCGTCTTTGCCGTGCAACAACTTGCCGCCCATGCGTTTCTTTAATATTTTTTAATTAGTTTACTATACTAACGTCAAAATTTTGCAACTTTATCACACGGTATCATCAATCTTCTACGAACTCTCTATATGAAGAACATTACCTGACAAATGTGTGGGGGTTTTTTTCATAGACGAGTATCTCTATCGTATATAATTAACTTACCGATCTGTGTTGTGGATATCAAAAAAAGGTTTGTTCGTCACACGGCAACGTTGCTGCGTCACCATTCTTAAATTTCACTAACTACCGGCATCGCGGGGCGTGCTTAATCTAGCATTCAGTGATCGATCAATAAGTTTTTGAAAAAATAAAAACTCATCTTGTCGATGGTTTGTTAGTTTCGGTGTGAGCAGCTATGGTTTTTACATTTCGTCCGCTCCATATAATTCGTGTAGGACGTGCGCATTGTGCGGTGCGCGGGCGCAGGCCGCGGCGCGGATCGCCTCTGCGTGATGATATTCCCTTAAACAGGTACACTATTGTCAAGTGGCTGTCATCGCCGCTACTCACTATTGTCAATCACAATAAGCAGACCTCGATAACGAACCCTTCGAAATAAAACTACGAGAGACGGTATCTGTGGACAATTGTGACCCTTTACGAGAAAAAGAAGCTTTTTACGTGTGGAGCGTGACTCTCTTGCAACTGTTTCAGTGTTTGCAGCAGAGCCAGCGATTCGTCATGGAGAATTAATTCCAATTTAGTGTAACTTGATTCGCAATCGCCGTTAAAAAGTACGGAAGTGACGGAAGGTTCGCTAGTAAATACTTCATCGAGTTTTCATCCAGTCACATTAGTCTTGTTTTACTAATCAGTAATTTATAGGCATTAAATTAAAACTTTTATGGCATCCAACAACATAATTCCTTTCATTTCCATAAAAAAATATTAAGGGTAGCTTCACACGTTGTGTCGAAGAAGGCATCCGTCAATTTGAAGTGTGTCGAATCAATCAGGCTTCGCTACTGGACAGAGTTTATGTTACCAATCACGATTTTAGACCTCTTTGCTTTAGCTTTAAGGTATTATTTTGTAGTATGGTATAGTAGCCTGTAGTACAGAATAATGATACCCTATATTGAGTGACTTGGCAATATAACAAGGTCATTGAGTAAAGGTTATACTGTATTATTTAGCAGTTCGTAATTTCAGGTTACATAATGATTTGTACGGTTTCATTTATTTCCGTGAAACACACAATGCCAGAGAATTGAATCTACCTCGGTTTCGGAAGTAGACTTTAACTGTTATTACTGAAGGTATACTATATATAACTGTCCTTCCATTTTCTTCCAGTGTGACAGAGACAGCAACTTTAATGGAATATCTATGGTGTTATGTATTAAGTTACAGCGAAAACAAGTGCTATAGAGTAGCGCCATTAAAGGTCTGGCTTGGAGTATACTAACGACTACTACTACTACTACGACGTAACTACATATCATAAGTTGATATACCTACGTAAAATAGATTATAACTTTTAACTTTTTATTTCAGTTATGTTTATATTTTTTTTTAATGAAACGCGGCCAGCCATTACAACTCAACTAGTGGACGCCCCGCGATTTCATTCGCGTAATTTAGTAGTACCTGCATCCCAAATTTCAAGTATCTAACTTGAGCCGTTTAGATTTTTCATAAAAAAGATTTTTTTCGTTTATCCTCGTTCCCGTGGGAATTTCGGGAATTCCTTTCTTAGTGCACCCCTACGGTACCTAAGCTATGTCCTTTCCAAATTTTCAATGGCCCTACGGTTTAGCCGTTTGGACTGTGCGTTGATATGCAGTCAGCTTTTTCCCTCTAAATATTTACCTCCCTTATAACAATAAACGCGTTAATCACTTTATACAGACGGTTATCCAAATAGGTCTACTGAACTGGTTATCCGTATTTGACGTACAAACTGACAAGTTAGTTTGAGCTTTGTGTATCTGTGAAATAGCAATTCCGCCATTATTAGTAAGACCCTTAGATTTTGTTCACCGGGTATATAGGCGCGAATATAATCAAAGACAAGCTCGAGCTTACTTTTGTTATTTTACTCGACGTTTCGACGCAGTTGCATACGTCGTGGTCACGTGTACAAAGGTAAGCTCGAGCTTGTCTTTGATTATATTCTCGCCTATATACCCGGTGAACAATATTGAGTTACAGGTAAGTATGTTTATGTTGTAAGTTATGAAAAAAGGCATTTCTTTTTTAGCCTTAGCCTATTATAAATTAAACAATAATAAATTTGCGTATGATTTCCGAATATTCAATCGAAAACTATGTCTATTTGCGAAAAATAATATGCAATTACCAAAGTAAATAATATATTTATTTATAATATACATAATTATCTCATGCAATGAGGGATTTTTTTGGCGGCCATTCTTTTTGGTTTCATTTCCGCTCCCTAGATTACAATTATGTTCGAAGCTATATTCCGTCAAACTTACATTTTTAATCTCGTTGTGATGTTATGATCTTAGGGCCAAACAGTCTTATTGACTGTCTAGTTACTACAGGTAAATTATAGCTCATAATAATAACAGGGAGCCCGGTATTTAAGGTGAAGAGGAGAGCCGACAGGATTAGTGGCAGATATCCAGAAGAACAGATGAAACCGATTCTTCCGAAACGGTTTCACCTGTTTTTATGAAATTTAGTTTGCATATCGCGAAGGTCTGACAATCGGCCTACATTGCAAGGATCTTGCAAAACAGATGTGTGCATCTGATTTTTCTATAACATTATTGACTAGCTGGCCTGGCAAGTATGTTTTGTCAAACGCTTGTTCACTGTGTTTAAAAAAAACCTTCCTTAGTAATCACTATATCTACTAAAGAAAATCAGTTTTCGCATCATTATCAGTTTCGGAGTTTTAAAGAACGAAGCATACATCGACAGACAGCGAGAAGTGACTTTTTATACTATGTGTTGCGTATGTACGTCCGATTGTCGATCTAGATGGATCACAGTTGTAAAATGTTCATGTCGGGGTACTGATGACTGTTACATCTAAATAAAAATGCAGTCGTCACGTAGTTGCGTCGTGGATTCTATCCTTGGCGAGTTTCGGGTTGCGCCGGGATGTCTCGCTCCTCCACCGTGACCGGGTGGACCGACAGCTTTTGATATTTGTTTGATTCCGTGCGTGGTCTGGGTTGTCGAAATACTAACAAGAACATAAAATAAAGATGATAATATGCACTTTCAGTGGTACTTTGAAATAAAGAAAATATGTTAATATTAATATTAGCGTGATTGCGATTTTCAGCAAATAAGAATATGTCATTGAAACTGACAGATAAATTTTTGGTCCTAGTTCCTAAGTCAAATAGCTAAATAGCACAGTTATTGTCATAAGAAGACATTATTTCCTTGGAAGTCCTCCAGCCTCATTCATCTTTAACACAAATACAGGAAACAGGTAGTTCTTACCCCCAAGTAAGGTTACCTACCTAACTTGTGGGTAAGAGTAAGAGTACTATATTTTCCAGTATGTTCTAAAAACTCTGGATCAAATATCAAGATCTCGCGGTCCTTTATACTCTCTACGTGATATCTCTAAGGTCGGTTATTATTTTTCAACTATAGTTATTAAAATTTTTGAGTAACAACATTTTGATCCGTATCGATGGATGATTGTGCAATAAATTGGTGTTAATATTGTCCTTTTTCGATCCGGAGAAGGCGGCGTGACTAAATGAAGCCTCTGCTACTGCCACTACGTTTTTTATCATGCATTCTTCTATAATAATAATCTTCTTTTTCTTTATCTTTATGTAGGTGTACGTACATACCAGTTTTAAGTTTAGTATGAAGTAACACATTGTTAGTTGCACATTGAGCAATGTTAACAGCAAAGACTATTTGGATCTCGTCCAAACGCTGCAATAAAAACCCTTTTGTTTATCAACATTGATTCTATGGTAGTATAATTTATTGGCCAAATGTACAGTCAGACAATGATATTAGAGATCGTGATGTACTGTCAAAATTAAATTTGACTACAATGTTCGTACAGTGTGAGCTTTTCATCGAAAACAGCAACAGGTATTGCGGGCTCAGCGAATAATGGTGATGCGAAGGAGGCGGTGGCCGCAGTGCGTACAAAGGCGTCGGAGGCCCCACCTCGCACGAGCCAGAGACAAACCATCCGTCATCCATTATTCACGGCCCAAATTGCACAAGTTTAGAGCGGCCTTTCTAAATGACATCTAAATCTGTTAGTGTATTAACATTGTGAATAAAATTTATACAATCAATCTACATAAATGTCCGAGAGCGTCCGTCCATTAGTCAGCTGGAGCACAAAGGGCACACGCTTGGCCCGTAAATCAAGCACACGTATTGAGACGGCCGGATCGGGACCACTATTGGCACACATCGGCCCCAACACTACAGAATACTCCGGCGATACACAACTTTCCACCCATTAACGAACCCCTGCCAAAGGCATTTGTCATTAGTTCGGCCGAGTCCTGCTCTAAAGTGAAATCTTAAGTTAACTCACAATCTATTAATTTTATTACTCGTAATGCTTTATGTGCGAGTAACGTGCCATTTTCAGTGAGCCGTTAATTCCATCCTCGGACACTCGTGTGTGCAGACGACCGGCGGCGGCGGCGGCGGCGGCGCGACGTCAAGAGGTGAAGATCACCCCGCGCGGCGGCGGCGGTGGCAGCCGGCCGGATTTCAAAAGGTTAATCTGTTAACAGTTTGTTAAACATCAATGGAATAATTATTGAGAGAGTGGGCTAAACACGCCCTAAACGGTTATTAAGATATTAAATATTGGTGTGTGCGCAAGGCGAGGGGCTCCTGTGAGGCGGCGGCGGCGGCGGGCGGCCGGCGGGGGTCCCCGCGGGGCGCCGCTACCGGCCCGCAGACCCCTCCACGGTAACTAATTGCCCCACGGACCCCCGCCACCTCTACATCACCTTATCCTAACAAGAATTCCTAAATAATAGGATATTGACGCTCCCGGTGTGTTCGTTACACACCTTTGTGGTAACAAGCATTCCTTCATAAATTGGTAGGAATATTCTTATCTAAATACGAGTATAATAAACTTTTTTATAATTATATTAATATCCTCAGAGATTGTATGTTATGATATTAAAACGAGAAGCAGGAAAATGTAAACTGGAAATGCGTTTGATATGTTTATTGATTAAAAACTTACTTGTTCCTTAATTAAAGTTTTCAGACAAAACAAAATGTAGAACTAGGTAGTACCTACTAATGTATCACTAACAATCACGCCTATTATCCCACAAACAACTATTATAACAACATAATACATATAAGTACCTACATTTAAAAATAATATAAGTCCTAAAACATATCAGCAAATAAATATTTTATGTGTCATTCGCACCGTCTCAACGCCAAAAAAAAACCACAACATTTCACACAAATACCTATTAAGGTGCTTTTAATATTATGTTGAAGTGGGTAATATAAGAAGTTTGAATAAAGTGTATTATATATGATAATCGTTGGGAGCGTCATCGCGCCCGCTATCGGGCCGTGGAATCTCGCGAGGACCCCGGACGTTGTAAACTTTAAACATGAAAACTTTAACCGACACACCAAATATTATGATACAATTAATAACCTTTCATTTACAAACGTGCCGTCATAAAGTATACGCCGGAGAGCCGGCGTCGGATTACATAAAGCCAGTTCGGAGATTGTTATCGCTTTATCTCGAGACTACACGATGACAATATTCCAGATACTCAATACTGTGTATGAGGAACCGTTTTCCGTTGATCTCTGAATATTAAATGGATTATTTATGTAAGAGATCATCATGAATGAAAACTTTTGGGATTTCGAACTATAGTTTTAGGTGTGGTAATCTTACTTAAGGAGCCTAGTTACGACATAGTTTCTCCTCCTTTCAGTTTGTCAAAACCTCTGTAGGATACATACTTATACTGCGTTTAAAAGGACCCAGCTGGAGCAATGGTCTACTTTGTATTAATAGGTTTTTTTTTTCATTTCCCCGCATTGCCATAGTAAAAGTTAATCATATTTTTAGGCCAACAACGTGTCATTTACACGCAGTATACACTACTACTACTACTGTATAATTTACAATATAATAAGTACGTAATAGATATGTAACAAAATACACTCACGTCTATATCAATATATATATATAATACCAAAGCGAGGTATGCAGACTCACTTGCTAACCTAATACAACCCCTTCGTTGTTAGGGAGGTAAGTTCACGTCACTGGAGGCGAGCCCACCATCATTAGGTATAGTTGATTATGCATAAAATAATAGACTATTTAGCGTTAATGAATAAATGAATGAGAATAAAACAATGCGTTTGGTCCAGGGAAATTCGTTTTTAATTTTATTTTAGACCCTTTGGCGAGGTGGCCATTATTGGTCGGCCTTCACGTAGCATATAGTAATCCTATTACAGCCAGCCCTACCAGCACGTAGATACCTACTACAGCCAGAATCAAACACACAACTTCTACTACAGCCAGAATCAAACACACAACTTCTGATCGCAAGTCCAGGTAGCGACAACAGCAGCCTTTCTTAACTATTTTGCTCATGTATGAAGTTGTTGCTAAGCTGGTTTTATGTTTTACAGGATGACACGAGAGCCAACGTGCTCACAAAATGCGACGCCGAGGATTTTGATAAATGTAGGAAAAGGAGCCCAGAAAGGGGACTCCGAGCTTTGTCGTAAAAATGAGTAGTGCAACCGGGAAAAAAGGGGATCGTAGTTACCTATTTACCTACAATTTTCTACAAGTGGGAAATAGTAATAGTTCTTACGGATGGTAAGAAGCTTCCTTAGTAAGATGGTGTGGGTAAACGCATTGTTTTATTCCCATTCATTTATTCATTCATATTCGTCCTACGACCATGGGTCATGTAATCGGTTGCAAAATCACTCGAAACTCATATCTATATTTTTTTACTTTTCCTAATATAACAACTATACCTTATTGATGTTTTAGTGACACTAGAAGTACCATCAAAACTGATCGATCCCTTTCTTGGTCGACCGTACCTCGAGACAAGGGGTTAGGCCATAGCCATCATAGGGTTCACACACCTTGTGGTGTGCGGGTTTCATCACGATGTTGTCCTTCACCGTACGAGTATTGCGTTTAAAATATAAGGACTCCTAATACGCCGAACCAGTAGATTGAGTAGCCCAGATAAACTATAACAACACTCATCCCTTTGGATGTGTGTATGTACGTATGAACACATCAAGTTATTAATATGATTGTTTCGGATGTAGAAGCCTTTCATAAAAAAATAAAAAGCATAATATTCTATGTAACTTAAATAGCTTTATAAGATGTAACTTATTTAGATATTGTGTAGGCGATTTTATTACACTTGACACTTTATAATGTACTAAATTACACTGTCTCATAAAAGTGATACATTATGAGATTTTCTCACACCTTCTCAAATATTATGTAAAGTAGTATTATGGTATGCATAGTTAGCCTTCATCCATTTTAGGTACGGTATCACTCAATACGTTCGGAAAGTCCAAGCCGAGTATCCAAGGGTCCCTTTTTAGGGTTTAGAGTTTAGTTTAGCTTCATGTCTACGATATAATATTTATAAACTTTGTAAGCTTTACCCAAATATATTTTTTTAATCAGGTTTGTATAGGCATTTACACTTTTTTTTTGTTACATACAAAGATATTTTATTAATTACAACGTTTCTTTGTTTTATACTTAAACTTATTCTCTTTTATGAACCTAATTAATGTCGAATGTAAAAGTACACGCACCTAACGTCTCACGTAGTTGCATTCTAATTGAACATTGAAAGCTTGACGGCTTACTTACCGTATTTCTTGGAATTAACACTAAATTGCTAAAGCTCAATAACATACATAAATGAATCTTCTGCTTATTGCACATTGTTGGGTATCGAATACATAGTAAACAAGGAACATTATGGTATTTTTCCGTCGATCCATCCGTCCATCTTCTCCGCGGTCTTGGACCTAAACCCTAGACTAGAAAGCTGTTTGGCTCTTATACGGCTACAATAGGAACCCGGAAAGAACTGACAAAAAATTGTTTAGGAATGTTGAAAATGAGTTGTTTCATATTATCTCCAGAAAGTCAACCTGCATAGGATTGAAATTATAGTTTAAAGTTTCCCGTACTAGAATACTCCAAGGTTCTAATGAAACTGACCATGGGGTTTCATTAATACGATACGATACAAAAGTTATAATCGCAAAACCACCTATTGTAAATAAACATAGATGAATTTATGTAGATATGTGCAGGGCTAAACTGTAGGTGTAAACACAAAGCAGCGTTTTCCCACGGGCGGAAGGAAGACAGATATCCTTCGGTATTTAGCATTAACGAATGAATGAATGAGAATAAAACAATCGGTTCGGTCCCGGTGACATTCGTTTTTAAATTTTTATTTTATTATAGACCCTTCGGCGAGGTAGTCATATGTCGGCCGAGTCGCACGTTTTCCATTATTTATTGACCTATTAGAGATTACATTAAGATCGGGATGCACGGCCAAGGACCTTTGTTTAAAGCCACCTTCATTATTCTTAAAAATTTTGGACGGCTGATTGTGGATAAGAAAAAACACAATAAAACTCTTTATTATTTTAGTCCGCACAGAGTGTTTATTGTATATTTTATATATACATTATGTTTATATTATATTATATTTATATTATAAGTCAAGTATTATTTGACAGAATACAGTCCAGTCAACATCGATAGTCTGCACTGTAACTATATCTCCGTAATAAGATCTAAAAACAATACCCACACTAAAATCTACCAAATTGAAAACAATAATTGTTGGTGTTGTATTACTATCGTAACTACCTCAATTGGGATGTTATTGTTATTTTAAGCGAGAAGTGTCTATTTTAGAAACTAATGTATTCTACTCAGCTTCGGTTTCTAATGAAGAAGGTTTGCATCTTCATGTTCCAGTACGTTAAGAATCAAGAAGTCGATTGTGGAGATAATAATAGATATAAATGTTCAAAGTAGCATTTTAGTTAAGTGAAAAAAGAAAATGTACCTTAAATTATTGTAACTTAAACTACGTATATTATTACATCCTCACCCAAACACTACTAGACTTGCAATAAAAACCTACCTTTAGAATAATACAGGATAGAAATATATAAAAAAAACTGAGGGGAGTGAAAGAGTAAGATATAATTATTACGTGTCCCTTACGGCGTATTAGGATATTGCGTAATGGTCACTTTGAATTCGATACAATTTGGTTGAAAACAGACAGACTGAAGGTCCTACGCGCCTTACTAGTCTTATTGTGTTTGATCTGCTTTATCGTACCAGTATACAGTATTTTGAAACATTCTAAAATATATTAATTTTAATATCTGTTTGCGGTCAGCCTCTAAGCTGGAGGCAAGTACTAAGTGCATCAACGCCTGTGTTCGTATTTCTTATTTTACTTATTAAACGATACCAGTTACGTGATAAAGACTTGTGTCTTATCCACATTATCTTAACATCGGCTCTCTCACAGGTGACCACCGCCCGCCCCTCGCTCGTTATAATTTTTCTCAAATTTTTTAATCCCAACTATTTAAATCAATACTCATTATAGCACTTCAAAGGACCGTCGTGGTGGACGCGTCATTTAGAATATATTTTTAATACAAGAACAAAGAACTTGTTTTATGGATCTGATATTAAAGGCATTTTATGTTTATGACTTTCCAACCTTGATAAACGATGAAATATGTTGACACCACATCACAGTAAAACTCTTTATTATTTTGGTCCGCAGACTGTTTACTGTATATCTGTAACATTATGTTTATGTTTTATTTTTAGGTAAAATATGGGTAGTAATTATTTTTATACCTACCTAGTTTATTACTTAACATGTCAAACTTGTCTATTATAACGGCGTTGGCCTCAACACCTGATTTCGGTGTTGCTCCAATTCCGATCACTATAACGTACCCATTGACATTATGTAGAAATAAATATTATGTTTGAGACAAGCGAACTCGAAGCTGCGTACTCATACGGACACCTCTGCCGCTAGGCCACATCTGCTCTTGCTTGCATTGTAAAAAGTATTTCTAAGTGTCGCGTCAATAGGGGAGATGTATTAATATTGATATGATTAGTTAGCCCACTACCGTATTAAGCGAGGTGCGAACAGCTGACGTCGGCGGCGGCGGCACTGGCAGATGTACCTGTGCGAAAAGGTCGCACAAACAGATCATACTAAAAACCACCGTGTCCCCACACAATACAGCACATTTTTCCCGGCACACCTTCATAACCCGATTGCTGTACAAGTGTCGATAGTGTTTGACAGACCGACGTGGGAGGTCTACACCATACTTTTTACCGCAACATTAAACATATTAAGTGCTAAGTAACATAGTATTGCAAAACATAGAAAATGTTGGAGGCAATCAAAGCGAAGCAATAAGTCAGCAATAGCCTTTTACCAAGTAATTGTTCCCGCTCACGTAATTCGGTTTCAACCCTTTCCATTTAAATTCTCAACAGCAATGTAAAATAAGAGGTAATAAAAGTAGCGTAATAAATATCCAAGAAAGTTGTTTTAATTTCTACTTTACACGAAGCTGGAGCTGAATAAGGCGCCATCGCCAAAAGTTCACTCTTTTTAATTTTCTTGAAAACGACCGTTTGTTTTTCACATTTTATTTTCAACGTACCTATAGGAGGAAGGCTTCTTCAACTTTAGCTCTTATCTTTATCAAGGCTGTAAAAAGAATGGATAGTTGTTGGTGTAACAGGCAAGCTTATGATCGAATTGTTAAGGTTGAAAATGCCGTGCACACGGACCATCTATCAACTTTTTAATTGCGAGCAGTAGCAACTTTGCTGCTTCTGAAAATTATTTGTTTCAGCTTGTTCTTTTTCCATTTGCATAAGTAGAATGCTTTTTCGTATTCAAGCGGCACTGTTTTACTGTTACTTATGTAAAAGATCTCATATCGCTGTATACTTTATCAGGCTGCCAACTTATGCAAAGTTGATACTTAAGGGCTAAGGTCGCTGGCATTAACGTCTTGGCTGCAGTACGTCAGTTGTGTACAATTTCTCCTACCTCTGACTCGAATGGCGATATTGTCATGACGTTTCATTTACTGATTTAACCGCCTAGATGTAGAAACAAAAATCTGTCTTGAGAAATTCCACGACAAATTTTCACAGTAGTTTGTATCTGAGATTCAGGGACATACCTGCCCTCAATGTGGTTCTAAAGAAACTACACCTAAACACTTTACATCCTCATTAGATCCCTCTTACAAAAGAGTTTACAACAGCTTGTGGTCAAAATGACATTTAAGATAATAATAGCTAAACGGTTGGCTGGAATAATCCGATATCAAGAAGCAGACATCATGAGGAAATGACCGATCGGCGCTGGCGGGATACATACTGCGAACCCGATTCATGGTTTACTGCGTGCTATTGCCATGGGTGCTTATTTTACATCCCTTTCTCATAAGTTAGCCAAAAAAGAGATAGACTCTACATTGGTTTGTACGTGAAGAATGACATCGCGGCTAACAAAGGGCGTCCGAAACATCTAGCCAATATTAAATATACAGTCAGAGTTATGACTTGTTCTGGAGTAATATGTATTTTATTTCACACTGTAGTTCAGGTTACACTGGAGCCTTCCACGCAGGCGAGGTAGCCACTGTACATCGCAGAAGTCACAGATCATAGACGCACGATTCCATACTTTATGGCATTGCGTTGACAATTTGTATAAACATTTATGCAATACGCCGCGTATCAATTTGAGAGATAAGTAAGAGTTGGAGATAGAAAACCGCGAATTGTCCCCGACGACGACGTCCAACGACAATGGCAACATTTACGCAAAATTGTTCTTTATCCATATACAAAAAGAACCCAATTTTACATGAAACGAAATAACCAGTATCCCGGAAAACACCTTCACGGAGTTCTTCTTTAAGCCTAACGAAATATACCATGGAATGTCGTCTACTAAGTAATTATATGATTAATGAGCATTTTTCCGTCAGTTAATTAATGTAAGCGCTGTGCAGCGGCTAATCGACTGCGTGTGCGCAACATAACATGAAATATTTATACATCTCATAACATTAGCTGTTTACTAATTATGAGGCATAGAGGGCGCCACCCGCGGAGTGTTCCTGCAGCCTCCACGACACGAGGTACAACCACACCACTGAACTAGAGGAAACTGTATAATTGTATAAATAACAGAATTATACATTAATAATTCATGGCGGTGTACAGAGGAAGCCCATGAAATCTTCCGGGAAAATGGAATTCATTAAGTAACCGCGATAAAACATCTTGTGTAGAGACTGACGGCGGTCGTATCATCGACGGACAAGACTTGTAACAAGAGTTGAGTCACAATTTATCATGAACCTAGCTTACAGAGGTAAGGTATAAGTTAGTAATGACAAGCTTATACATAAGCTGCAAAGTTGCAGATCATAAAAAAAATACACTGTAATCCCAAGGCGGAGTAAGCAGAGATTTACCTACTAAGCAAATGCCCAGGGTTCACACGTTATAGGGTTCACACACGTTTTATCGTGATGATTTCCTTCACCGTATGAGCGTTGCGTTACGTACATAGGCTCTGAAAAAGATATAACATTGTAGATATAGGTATAACTTGAAGATTATTAAGAATATATTTTATTGCGCAAGGAGCACAGACTCCGGCAAGTTGTTCCATGTAGATAAGTTGAAGACGCAGATGACAGGACACTGTCTGTCTCCGAACGTCATGTACACTTCATTTAGTACTATGGACGTACCTATGTTTATATAGTTATGACTGTGCATACATACAATAATCACAAACAATACTACGTACATTTTTACATACATACATACACTTCACGCCTGTCTCCCATAGGAGTAGGCAGAGACTACAGATCTCCATTTGTCACGGTCGTGAAATAAATGAAATGAAATTAAATACCCCTTTCGCTTCATCTACATTCATACATCTTTTCATACATGACCTCCGGTTTCGAGTACATACATACAATAATCACAAACAATACTACGTACATTTTTACATACATACATACACTTCACGCCTGTCTCCCATAGGAGTAGGCAGAGACTACAGATCTCCATTTGTCACGGTCGTGAAATAAATGAAATGAAATTAAATACCCCTTTCGCTTCATCTACATTCATACATCTTTTCATACATGACCTCCGGTTTCGAGTACTTTTCACGCAACCTTCGGCCAGGACATCACCAATCTGGTCTGTTTATGTCCTTCTGGGGCGACCTCTACTCACCCGGCCCATTACATCACCCATATAAATCTCTTTCGTCAATCGACTTCCATCCATTCTCTCCATATGCCCAAAC
>SJJU01004217.1:0-19287 GCA_012932125.1 Conopomorpha cramerella | reverse complement strand
AAACACGCGAGCCGCCGCGACTCACAAGTAGGTATAAATCTACTTACCTACTGTTGGAGTGGGTATAAACACGCGAGCGGGCCGACGCGACGGTTAGGTATTTAATTATTATTATTAGAAGTCGACTCGAGAATGTACCTGAAGCTACTCGAATGTTCTGGATTGTGTACCGTGGGTATATAAAGAGCGACGATCGAGTCGGCGGGACAGTTTCAACTAAACAGTGATACAGTGAACATCAAGAGAGAAAATTTAAGAGAGTTAACAAGTGATTGTGTGATTGTGAAAGTGTTTATTAGCGGTGTTAGTTTAACGATTGTAATTAGTTTGTGTAATTATAGTGCCTGAATAAAGTGTAATTCTTGATTTTCGTAACAGTGTCATTTATCTATCGGTACCCACCCCCCACGTACGTAACAATATAAACTCACTCGTATATATATAAACACACCAACTCGTGTCTCATTAAGATCGTAATAAGGTCCCTCACAACAAGTTACCTATACATAGTATTGTATTGTATATACATTTATTTACTAACTTAAGAACTAACACACCAAAAAATTCTTCGTGTTCAATATTATATAGTTGGTGTCATTGTCACAGTCCGTCGATAAAGTCGTCAATAGTCAAAGTCGTGTCAAAAACTCATTAAAACGTGAGGGTGGACCATCACATTTCAATGCTGCGTGGTACATTACACGGGAATAACAAATTCAACAAATTGGGAGTCCTCTCCTTTACTTCTCACTCTCACTACATTATTTTTCATCACCAGCACATGTTTACACTAATTCAACCACATTAAGACATTAATTGTAGCGACAAATTAATTTTGAAAATGAGAAATAAAGAAGCCATTTGAATCTCATCGCTTCCCGTATAACAGTCCACCTATCTAAGTTCTAATGATGATGACCTTTGACAACCATCTCAAAATATAAATAGTGTCGATCACACTCTTAACACTAGTGGACGGCCGCGCTATCATCCGCTTAGCTTCACTAATTCCTTCCGAGTTTATTACCACATTATTTCCATTCAATCATTCATCTGCTATTGTTATTACATGTATAAGCCTTTAAGGGTTAGCATTCTGCAAACTGGGAATTTGTAAACATTTAATTTCTTTTTATCACTATGAACAAGCGTTTGACCACCATCCTGCCTGATGTCAAGCAGCGATGTGGTCTACGATGGAGCACACTTGTTCATTAGGTATCTTTTCACCTCAGTGACTTGAAGACCTTCAGACTGTACTGCGCAGGAAACACAGACTCCGGCAAGTCGTTCCACAACCTGGCGGTTCGCACTATGAAAGTGGACGCAAACCGTTTGGTTCGCGTAAATGGCAATTCCACCTGGTATGGGTGACGTTTTGCCGTTCTCCTGGTTGTCCTATTGTAAAAACTCGATGGGGGTATTAGGTTATGCAACTCCGTAGCACACTCTCCGAAATGCACCCGATAGAAGACAGACAGGCATTAAATCGAACAAGTGGCTCCCAGTTTCGCACGGGTGCAATAGTACTCATCGCTTTAGAAATCTATAAAATTATGTGTGTTTCTCCACAGTATTATGCATGTATTGTACTTACATAAACCTTTATATCTCTTAAAAAACACATCAACATCAGTTGCGTGATTTTAAGCATACACAGGTACATTGTTTTATACTATGTAGTAACATCCAAAAAGATCAATTTAAAGCTTCTAAAATGAGTATATTTTCATAGAACTTCTTGTCCCCTTCCCCTCCCTTTCTTTTGTGCATTAAATAACTTAAAGAAAAAAGAACCGACTTCAACCAGTAAAATTTGACATAAGTATGTAATGGTTTTCTCATGGATGCCATTGTCGGAACTGAACAAAATTTATATGGGAGCAAACGGGAAGCACCAGCTTGCAAATAAAAAAAAACATCCAAATCGGTTCACCCAGGCGAAAGTTCTGAGGTAACAAATATAAAAAAATACAGACGAATTTAGAACCTCCTCCTATTTTGAAGTCGGTTAAAATAGCAAACGACAGACAGATATACTTTCGCATTAATAATATTAGTAAGGATTTATTGCTAATAGGGACTTATCTTGCACAGTTGCAGAGCTCAATTTATAAATAGTGACACTATCTCGCCACGCACACTCACGCACGGGACGGCATCATGGAAAGATCTCTTCAAAACAAGACGGTGGTCATCACCGGCGGTGCGCGGGGTATTGGATACGAAATAGCTGACAACTACCTCAAGAATGGCGCCAAGGTCGTTATTCTGTTGGACATGCTGGAAGAGGTCGGAGCAGCTGCTGCCGAGCGACTCAGCGCACAGCACGGCCGCGGCCGAGCAGTATTCATCAGGTGTGACGTCACCAGAGACCTGGACACTATACCAAACAAGATTTTCGGCTCTTACAACTCCGTAGATATTCTGGTGAACAGCGCTGGAATCTTGAACGATGCCGCATGGAAGGAGACTATCGATATCAATGTCAAAGCACTCATCGGGTGGACGCTAAAGTTCTGGGACCACATGCGCACGGATATGGGAGGCAAAGGTGGAACTATATTAAATATGGCATCCATTTGCGGGTACAGAATTGTCAATTCCGTGCCCGTGTATCAAGCCTCGAAATTCGCCGTGATGGGCTTCACGCGCTCCTTGGGTCAAGTGGAGAACTTCAAGAAATCCGGCGTGAGGATTGTGGCCCTTAATCCCGGCTTTACGAAGACAAATTTAACTACCGGCGATGTGAAACTCTACGCAGATCAGTTCTTTAGAGAAGCGTTTGTTAATTTAGGTAAGGGTGCTGTGTGGCAGAACGTGGAGTCAGTGGGAAAGGCAGCCGTGGACGTCTTCGTGAGGGCACCGTCGGGGACAGCCTGGCTCATTGAAGGTGGTGAACCTGTTTCAGAAATAATGTAGGGCTTGCCTATAGCTGGCGTCACCTCAGAAGGAAATTCTGACAGGTCGATTGTCATGCGTAGCTGAGACTGATAGTGTTGTACAATATTGGAAAGATACGATTTATTTTGGAATCGATTTATGAATTATGTTTTGGTACCATCAATTATAATCTTCGTAAATGTTTTATGAGCAACAGCCAATTGCATTCAAGCTTTCGACAAGATGAAACCTATTTGTTAGCCGTTCATAATACGTGCTGCAGAACATACTTTGGTTGTCAGTCACATCCATTCTAAAAATTATTCATGGATTTATCAATGTGTCAGAATTTGCTTCTTAGCTGACGCCGACTATAGATATCGATTCAGGAACTTAAGTTATTTTAGTCTATTTTTTAAATCTTTTTTTTTATAAACTCATAGTTTGGACAAATAATAATAAAATCTTTTATCATGTACGGATCTTTGTAACATTGTTTCATTGATTACCTTCATTTATGTTTAAGTGTATCATGAATGGGTAATTTTTATCTTAAAAAAATCATATCTATATGTGGCAGACAGAAGTCTGGATAGCAGATTTCTGTCAGTTATATTTTATTATGTGAAATTATTTAGGCCACAGAAAAGAAATTTAGAGCTTTATCGTCTATTATTACGAGTGGACCCACGTGACCACGACGCATGCAACTGCTTCGAAATGTCGAGTAAAATAAAGGTAAACTCGAGCTTGTCTTTGATTATATTCGCGCCTATATACCCGATGAACAATATTGAGTTTTAATGTTCATGCGCGTTTCATTAAAAAAATATACAAATACAAAAAAAAAACCGACAATATAATAATATGATAGGTAAGAATTGACAGCGTCAACTTTGTTACTTTAATTTGACATTTTATTATTTCTTTACAAAACTTAATTTAATCAAGCTAAAAACGAAAATCATTAACTTTACTATGATAAGGCTTATAATGCAACGCAAAAGCGACACGGCCGCGACTCGCGAGCGGCTACTCTATTCCTTGCCATTTAGTTTAGGTCTATAGGTATGTATGGCGAGGCTAGAGGATCGCTTGGTCAAACAAGGCCCAGTGGCCCAGTCAAGGGGCGCTCGATGAGCCACGGGATGACGGGAAGCCGGCTTGCGTGCGTGCGTCTGATTCACTTCGCGGCGGCGGCGGCGGTGGCGGCGCGCGATTTTTTTTTATCGTGACGTGTTTTGTTTGGGTGTGAGATGTGTACATACTGAGCGATGCGTGTGTGAGTTTTGAAGAAGTGCAAGCCTCGCTCTCTTGTGTTGTGTGTGTGTGTGGTTGTGTAGTAGAGTAGGTATTTTAGGAAAAATATGAGGTAGGTATATGGTATATGGGCAAACGGTAAGTAAGTAATAGGTAGAGTATCTCTGAAATTCAGAAGGTAAGCCGATTGGAATCGGCTTATTAAGTAGCATCGGTAAGTAGAGATCGTCCCAGAAGGACATATTATGTTGACCATATTGGTGATGTCCTGGCCGAACATCATGTGGTGGCGTGAAAAGTACTCGAAACCGGAGGTCATGTATGAAAAGATGTATGAATGTAGATGAAGCGAAAGGGGTACCTATGTCAGGACCGTGACAAATGGAGAACTGTAGTCTCTGCCTACCCCTCTGGGAGACAGGCGTGAAGTGTATGCATCGCCACTGTTAGCCCTACCTATTCAAATTGGTTCATTACCTATGTTTCTTGCTGAAATTACATTAAATAACTTTTAGTTGAGTGCTCTCTCCGCGAGAGAACCACCTAACTATAAGTAGTGTAGGTTGATTCAAGGTACACAATTAAATTATTTTTTACAAAGGAAGCAGAAACCTCCTACACCGACGCTAAGGTCACATTTGACCGCTAAGGTCATATTTTTATAGTTATAAACATGCAACAACCACATATCTAGTTGTTTTTTTTTGCTCCGTCCGACTCTCTGGGTCTCTGGATCTGGAACTGGAACTGCGACAAATGGTCTAACGGAAACACTTAGAAAAAAGGTTTAATTAAAAATGTAAGTACGCTGCTCGGCGTTTCTCTGAAGGATCACTTCTCTCTTACTCAGAGAACCAAAGTCATCGACATAGCTCATCGGTTTAGCAAGCTGAAGTGGCAATAGGCCGGCCAATAGTCGTTAAACCGATGACCCTTGAGGCAAGCGCGTTCCCGAGTGGAGATCGCGTCTCGGCAAACGGAGTGTACGACGACCTCGGGCAAGATGGGCTATGCGCAAGATGGCTGGCAGAAGTTGGATGCGAGAAGCCGAAAACAGATAACAGTGGAGTGGCCTATGGAGAGGCCTATGACCAGCAGTGGACAAATCACGCAGTTGGAACAAAAGTGACACAAAACATAATGTGTCATTTTATGAAATACAAAACTTAAATTACAAATGTTTCGTACTTATTGGCTCCTTTTTGTTCTAACTATACGAAATATAGGCGACGATGATGACGATGAAATAAGTAGGAAATGACAAAATGACTGTGTAAGTAATGTACCAGCACTTGACAATGAGTGCGTAATTGCGTATTAAAAACTATGAGAGGACAAACAATTGTGTGTTTTGCTATGCGCCTATTGTAGGCGCTAGGTTGGTTCAGTCAAGCGTCCCTACATATTGTTGAGTAGAAAGTAATTATGAGTTCTAGATTTATTTTAGCCGCCACGCTTGGCAGACGGGTTGCTGAGTGAGCCGACGAAGGCCCCTTGTCTCCGTCTGCCAGCGCGATATCACCCGCCTACTTCAGCAGTCAGCCGCCTACAGTCAGTTGCTGTGGTAACTTCGAGATTTCGTCCAGAATCCACACTATAGAATATCTATACCTTGCATAATAATGTAAGTTTCGAAGGTGCGCTGCCCAAAATGTGTTTGTTACCTAGGATCTCAAAAACTACTATATCAATAGCTATGCGGTTTTCAATAATGGAAAGAAGACATTCCAGGGATTCTATAGGTGTATAATTTAGGTGTACCTACTTAAGAAATTATTAGAGTAATCGTAACAGTTATCAGACGGACGGAAGAAAAACGAGCTTTTTGGAGGCTTGCATTGCGTGCGCTGCTGAAATAAATCAAAATACAGAATAACAATGTATGGGGGAATTATTCTTCTCAAAAAGTTCTATAAAAAAGTCTGCGATAGCATATGTCTATCCTTTAAGGTTTAGCCACAATAACGATTTTAGTGGTGTTCAAGTTTAATTTACGAAATATCTTATTTTTCAATTACTCGATGTTCCTACCGACATAAACCAATAAACATAAAACAAAATGCATATCAAATTAAAGCTGATGAAATGAGGATTCCGACTATATACATATCATAACACTTTTATGTTAATATTAATACACAAGACGCATTTACAATGCCGACGGCAGAGATGGCGGCGGCGGCGGCTGCGTTCCGTCGTTGTGTCAGTCGGTCGGTCCGCATAGCACGACAGTGGCGGCGAGTGGCGGCGCGCGGCGGCGGCGACGGCGGTGGTGGGGGTGGGCTCATGTTGAGGTGCGCGACCCGAACGCGCAGACACGTGAGGGCAGACAACGTTGATGGTTATGTCGAATTATAAAATTTTCAGTGCGGCGCGGCGCGGCGCTTCGTTTCAAGTTTACAATTGATTTTTAAAATTTAATTTATGTGATTCATTTTAAATAATAATTTTGTACAAAGAAACCTTGAATAGGTAAAAAATAGGTAGTTAAGTTTCGGTTAAAATAAATAAGTAGGTACTTAGGTATAAGAAAGGTATTTTCATTACTTACTGTAAATATTGATGTTAAAAATTTAATTATCTAATTAAAAAGTAAATAGATATAATATGTAGGTATGTATAGGTAGGTACTGTCAAAACATCGCATTCTTTATTGAAAATTGAAAAAAAAATACTGTAAATATCGATTTATAAAGCCTAAAAATTCATAAAAAAATCTTTACTTCTAACTGATTCTTTTTAAGTAGGTATTAACGTACGTCGATAAAAAAAAATCCTCGGCGTAAAAAAAATATAGGTCCACAGACTTCAAGAGCTAAACGAATGCGCGTATCTCGGGAAAATGAATCACAGGAAGAAAATGATGCTAGGTTGACTAGAGAACGGGAAAGGCGTCGTCGTTTGCGTGGAGAATCAGTTTTGACCGCTGACGAAAACAGTGCACGTACAGTATCAGACATTCAAATGGACACTGCCACCACTGCTGCTGACCAAGAAAACATCCAAAATTCTACTGTCCTATGGATTAATAAAGAGTGTTCTGGCATGAATTATGAATTTACAAGACGCACTACGAGGCAATGAACATAGTTCTGACATCGGACTACATAATTGAAGGCACTATTCTAACTGGCTGTGGTACTGGCGAAACTGTGTTAATTCCGAGAATACCGTTGATTCCCACCGATTTACCTTTCAATTTTAAAAGAGTTCAATTCCCTGTTAGAGTCTGTTTTGGCATGACAATAAATAAGGCGCAAGGACAGACTCTCAACGTAGCTGGCATAGATTTAACTGGGCCATGCTTCAGTCACGGACAGTTATACGTTGCACTTTCTCGAGTCACTTCTAATAGAAACATTTTTGTTTTAACCAATGAGGGTAAAACAATTAATGTAGTATATAAAGAATTTTTTTGAATTTAATCTTCATTATAGTACGTCCATAATCAACCTACCAACCAACCAACCAACCAACCAACTCTCTTACTTTGTCCAATTCTCTTACTCTCTTTAAAAAATAAAAAATATTTAAAGAAACTCAATTTTAAACTACCTACCGGTAATTTATTAGTTTTCCGTAATTAATAAAGAACCTAGGTCTGTCCATCTGTCAGATATAATAATTGGCAACTTATTGTCACTTTGAATTGGAAGGAGTGTCTATTTTCATAACCACAGCTGTAAAAGTCGAATATCCGAGCGAAGCCGGAACCGCGGGCTGCTAGTGGTATAATATATACATGTAGAGTAAGTAGATTAGGTAATAGTTACATGTACCTAAAATGCATGCTGAATTGTAATATAGTATAGTCATAATTAAAGTGCATTGGAGCGAAATGTATTTTCATGCTTTCTGCTTCAGAAATGAAACGATCGATCGAACCTTTTATTAACTTTTTCTTTTTTTCACGGGCGATAGAGAGGAGTGGAAGACTTGGGGGGAGGCCTTTGCCCAGCAGTGGGAAACAATTCAGGCTTTTATTAACTTATCGAACGATAAAAATATACTCAAATTGTGTTTGGTCTGAAACTAAGTATGTGAATCCTAAACAGCAATGGTAAGCCCATTGCTGTTGAAATTTCCATCTGTCTCACTAAAACTTGGTGGTAGTATTTGAATAAAAATTAATACTGAAACTGCGCGAAAAAAATCGCGGAGAGTCCACTAGTAATAATTATACTTTAACTAGCTGTCCCGGCAAACATTTGTTTTGCCATAATAAGTTGCCTTTGTAACCGGTGTATTGGGAGAAATACAACTGGTAGACGCATAAAAAATAGATAGTAGCCGATTCTCAGACCTACTGAATACGTGTCTAAAATTTGGTAAAAATCGGTAAGTACGGTAACTAACATTGCGACATGGAAATTTTATGTATTAGATAATGTTTTAAAGAAAAACAAATACAATTCAAGCCTTTTAATCCCAAAGCGGGGTAGGCAGAGGCACTTGCAAAGCAAATGCCCACGGTTCACCAAGCGTATTTAACCCAACGTGACAGGGGGTGAGCCCATCGCCGTTACAACTTCACACGCCTTGTGGTGTGCGGGTTTCATCACGATGTTGTCCTTCACCGAACAAACGTTGCACTGCGTACTTAGGCTCTGAAAATGAGTCCCATTGGCACACGTACAGCAGCCGGACTCGAACCCGCGACCTCCCGGTTACAAGTCAAGGATCCGACCAACTGGACCACAGACGCTGTAATAATGTTTTAGTGTCGCGTAAACCGATATAACATTTTTGATGACGACTGTACATCATGATTATGCCGTAGGTAGGATAATTTAATTAGCAGAACGTTTTATCTTTTTATACCCATATTGTTATGCACCTTATATAAATACCACCATTGTCATAAAATACGAATACTGCCTTCTAGCTACGTAATTTAAAACACCTTATAGTTACAAGGAAGAATCTAACATAAAATTATTTAAGTAAGGTCTTCAAGTCGCGGGTGAATAGGTACCTAATGATCAAGTGTGCTCCATCGTAGACCACATCGCTGCCTAACATCAAGAAGAATTTTTTTTTAACGAATTCAAAAAAGGAGTCTCTCTCAATGAACTATTGTTTGACCACCATCCTGCCTGATGTTAAGCAGCGATGTGCTCTAAGAAATGCTGTATTTTTTCTTTTTTTATGTTTGTACGCGGATAACTCCGATTTTTTCTTGTTGGGAAGAAGATATCCTTGATATATTGTATGGGCGGGCGGCTAGTGCTGGTTGAAGTAGGTTATTTTTTCTTAGGCTCGAAATAAATATCAATACCTACAACGGTAATTAAGGTACCTTAATTCTTCCGTAAACCTATCTACTCACTGATACACACCATTTATATATCCATCTACCTACACAATCCGCACAAAACATGAGTCAACATTGATTGATTAACTACCTACACGAACTGATGCGAATGAGCTGTGTATTTCATTGTCCATCGTCTTTATTGCAAAAATATAGAGTTCAAAATACTTTACCCGCATATGTTTCAACGGCTGCGGAGCGGTTAACCCTGCCTACAATAATTAAGACAGATCAACAATACTTCCTGTGATTCATTTGTGGTATTTATCACGTCTCCGTTATGTTGAGAGTATTTGTATTTTCATAGTTTGCAAAGAAAGGGCACGAACGCGCATATTTTACATAAGCTACCGAGAATGTGTACTTCCGATATTGGTAGTTCTTATAAATGCGCTATTAAACCGGTCAAAACGTGGGAGGCCAATCGTATTTGTAGGGTCCCGTTGCGTTGGTAAATTAGGCAATTTGTGTGATCAAACTGTAGTTTTTGTTGACTATTGACAATAACTAAAATTTTTACAATAATAATTAACATTTTGTGATCACAGTGAAATGATAGTAACGAAATAAATTAGCGATGGAGATCGTGTGCCGAGAGTTAGGGGCCAATTCTCCTATACCACCACTAAATAAAATGTTCATAGGTCTCCCTCAAGGCGCGCATGACTATGTTGGCCTGTAGAATTTTGCAGAAGGGGAAACGAAAGAAGTGCTTGTAAATAAGAAGTATTAGTATTATTCTAAGATCGTTAGTATTCAGACTGGCTCTTTTGACTATAGTTTTACGTTTTCACCGCCAATGTTTCTAAATCAGACACATTAAACAAGTGTTTAATTGAACGTGAAAATGAATTTATTTTCCGGCTGTCGAGAGGTTAAAGAAAACTCCACAAGTTTAAAAAGTTCTTACCTTTGAACTCTTCATCAGGTATACTTCTGAGCAGCTCCCTTCTGAACTCTTCCAGGTGCAATGTAAGGTTACCCTCCTGCGGGACACCGCCGTTTCTGAACCGGAACTTACCGCTGGACTCGTTTTTAAACAACGCCGGAAACAGTCCCGGATCGTACAGGATGACGAACGCGTTGCCGCGAAAAGTGTCGTTCTCGTTTTGAATTATACCGAATTTCTCGTATAAGTCTTCGAACGGCACCTTCTTTGATTTGCACTGCATCGTCGGTACGTTCCAGTAGACTTTGAACGGTCTTCGCTGTTCCCGCCTTGGGAGCTCTACGATGTAATAGTTGTTTCTGGAATTGAGAATTATTCTATTACTAACTGAACCCGCAAACGTTGTTTTACCAATATACATTATTAACAAAACATGTATACAATAATAGATAAAAACTCCAATAAACATACATTTGTATTTTTTTAAAGTCTGGCTGTACATAGGCAGATTATAAATAAAACATTATTAACAGTATTTCCGTGTTATTAATAAATTTATAATATTAATTATCAAAAAGGAGACTTTCTCAATTCGACATTATTGTATGTTCGCGGATAACTTCGCCGTTTATGAACCGATTTGATGGTTTTTGATGTTCGAAAGAAAATATATCAAAGGTGGTACGATAAAGAAGTCCGGGTTTCATGATGGGAAATCCGACAAATCGAGGAACGGAATTAAGGAACCTTAAATAATTATATGTTCGAAGACGATTCTTTTTCCTTTTAAATTACAATGTATTAAAATAATATTTATTGCACACTTTACAATACAAAATAAGTAAAACTGAGAACGGTAATATTGCAAAAGGCGAACTTATCACTAAGAGCAATTTCTTCCAGTTAACCTTTTTGCATCATATTACGACTCTAGATTTTCCGTAACACATAATTTAACATTTATTTACATGTAGATCAATGAACTTTGCAATAAAATCTTTTGAGAAAACCTTTAGAGACGTGGGAGGTAATTTCCTAGAAGTATCTTTTACGCTGATAACGGTGTTAAGGTGGATCATCATATTTTTACGGCAATATTTACTTTATAGCTTTTAGCAGACGAAAATGTTTTCAAACAACACTATATTTTGCTCTATCGTGGATGATTAGTGTATAAAAACAACTGTACATTACCGTGAGTAAATCATTATTTGAATAATTGCAAAGGTACAGTGCTAATTACTCCACCTTCTATTACGTATTACACAAACAATATTAGCTACAATGTAACACTGATATGATGTAATTTACTTAATTGTCTCATGTGTATTTATAAAAACTCATGAAAATGTTTCGACTTAGTCTAGGGACCGTGTACAAGCTGAGCTGTACAGTTCGCAGTCTGAGCTGAGCTGGCATCGCGTGTGCGCTCTTACGTAGTGTAGCTCAGTTTACTGTGACGATGTTCGACTGAGCTAGGTCGCCCCAGTACAGTCCTGTTCAAGTTGAGCTGTACTGTTCGTAGTGTGAGCTGAGCTGACGTCGCACGTGCGCTCTTACGTAGTGTAAGCTCAGTTAACTGTGAAGACGTGCGGCTCAGTTAGGTCGCCCAAGTACAGTCGTGTACAAGCTGAGCTGTACAGTTCGCAGTGTGAGCTGACCTGGCATTGCGTGTGCGCTCTTACGTAGTGTAGCTCAGTTTGTTGTGTTGTGCGGATTACCTACCTACAACTAGAGCGATAATGCCCACGTAGGTACTACGTCTACTATTATTCTTATTGATAGATTTTGCTTCATAATAGATTTTTGAATGCCAAGGTCAGTTTCAATAATAGTAATCCTACTACATGGGTAATTAAAGTACGACAAAAAAACTACACTCATGCCTTATAATCCCATATGTGCGTAGGTAGAAGTATTTGCTTGAACATATGAATAATTAGACCAGGGTTGGGTCTGTCGCCGGTGTATAATTATGACGTCATTTCCTGTGTCACTAAAACATCAATAAATATTTTATTATTATTTTATTTTTATTGAATAAGAGTACAATGTTAAATCAAAAACGTTGGCCAAATTCGAGAAAGTTACTCAGACCACCAACTTTACCAAACAACTTTCTCCAACGAACCCTTTGTTAAAAACTAAAAGAAAAATGTCACCTCTTCATAGAATTGTCAATATCAATTCTCCAGCTTGAGGCTCTGGAGGCAATAGACAGGCGTGCTAGAAGACTCATAGGTGACATCAGGCTGTTTGATGCTCGGCTACAAAGCCTAGAGCATCGCCGCAAAGTTGCGAGCCTATCTGTCTTCTATGATATTGTTACGCCCCGGTTATTCTTGATTTTCGTAACAGTGTCATTTTTCTATCGGTACCCACCCCCCACGTACGTAACAATATCTTCTCCGAAATGCACCCGGCATTTCGGAGAGTGTGCTACGGAGTTCCATACCCCTGTCGCGTTTTTACAATAGGACAACCAGGAGAACGGCAAAACGTCATCCATACCAGGTGGATGTGCCATTTACGCGAACAAAACGGTCTACTTTCATAGTGCGAACCGCCAGGATGTGGAACGACTTGCCGGAGTCTGTGTTTCCTGCGCAGTACAGTCTGAAAGTCTTCAAGTTGCAGGTGAATAGGTACCTAATGAACAAGTGTGCTCCAACACATCGCTGCTTAAAACATCAGGCAGGATGGTGGTCAAACGCTTGTTAATAGTGATAATAAAAAAGCCTACCGGTCAGCTGATTTCCACTTTGTAGGAGGAGGTATTTTTCTTCATTTTTCCTTGATGAAAGTTGTTTGGTATGTACTGAGGAACTTTCTCGAATCTCTATCACTCTATTACTGGGAATATTTCACGTTTCACCAATTAGTGATTTTAGCGTTTTATTGTAATGACATTCATATGCCTTAGTGTGGTAGACCAATAGTGCAATTCTCGTATTTTCGTCGATACTAAAAAAGTCTCAACTTAGTCCAAACTCACTTGTTACTATCGTTCTCGTGTTACTATCGATTTTCAATAGTACGTCAAACGGCTCGGAATCGTCAAATCGTATTCTCGTAAACAAACAAAACTAATATTACTCTTCTCAAACAAACGGTATTCTGGTAATTTTTGAACTCGACTAAACTCGAGCGTAAGCTAAACCAAAACGTAATCGTGATCGAACAAAAATACGAGAATTGCACTACAGATTGTTTCCCCACTGTGCGTACATTCATCTCTCGCGTGTTGTGCGTGGAGTCACTTCAACTTCAGGCTACATGAGGATGCATCTTTTAAAAATAATAAATTAATTATTTTACAACAACACACACATTGCCTTCATACCATGTTAAGTAGCTAAAATACTCGTGTTATGGAATTCAGACAACGAAACATACCTACTTATTTTTCTTTTCTTTTAAATACATTCACATATAAATTCTTCGGTTAGGATTCCTACTAACATTGTTTAAGCCGTTTTATGGGTGAACGTATCCTCAACGTAAATACTACGCTTCGATCTTCAGTAACTAATAAATTATTCAATACGTTAAATATTTGTAAAATTCTAGCTCAGTACATACATAACCTAAGCCATAAACAAATATAGATATTATAGACTTTTTTTTGCTAAAAACACAAACAAACAACAAAAGATTACATATACAATGCATGTTAAATGCAGCAAATATATAGTATACTATATAATTTTAATAGGTTATTAAACCTCAAATGAATGCCTAACACGGTAGAAGGAGAATCATTACGTAGTTAGGTACATTATACGTAGGTAGGTATCTAATCTAGGTATTTAAGTTGTTTACAATTTGTTTAATGTGTATCAAGAATTGACCCAATTTGAACCATTATCAATCATTAATACGTTTTTAGTCATCTATTGTTGTGCCTAATTTGAATGGAAAGAAACAAAATATTTGTTTGTCATCATACGTCACGCCTGTTTCATGATCGTGGACCTCCATTTGTCCCAATTTTGACAAATCTCGTCCGCCTCTTCCACCTCCATACATCCCTTCATACTTGATTGTTTCGGGGACATTGTGAATCTAATCAGTGAATGTGTTTTTAGGACGGGGAATTTAAAAAAAAAACAACAATTACACTTCACGTCCTCAAATCTCAAAGCGGACCCAAGGTTCACCAAGCGTATTTAACCCAACGTGACAGGAGGTGAGACCATCGCCGTTATAGTGTTCACACACCTTGTGGTGTGCGGGTTTCATCACGATGATGTCCTTCACCGTAGAAGCGCTGCGTTGCGTACAAAGGCTCTGAAAAAGAGTCCCATTCATATACGTCCAGTAGCCGGACTCGAACCCGCGACCTCCCGGTTACAAGTCAAGGATCCGACCAACTGGACCACAGACGCAGAATTTAAAAATATTCGTCAAAAAAGATGGTGTACCACCCTAAGTTTTAAATTCGAGTAAGTTTTGTTACGTCATAATACAATAATATGGCCTTTTATAATCCAAAAGCGTTTGTAGCCCCTGTCTTCGGTAACCGCAAATGATGATTGAAGTTAAACAGCACTGGGCCCGAACATGTATTGGATGGGTGACCGTCTTTAAATTCCTATTATTTCAAGCGTTTCTGTGCTTCGGAAAATATTCTAAGCTATGGCTTCCGGCTATTGGATTGGATTGTCTCTACATTTTTTTTAAACTCAATGAACAAGCGTTTGATCACCATCAAGTCTGATGTTAGACCACAGTCTACATTTGGTGAAATTAAAAATAGACTCAAACAACAAGAGAAACAAATCTCGTCGTCATTAAGACAATTGTTAAAACACAAAGGAACAAAATATTTAAATAGAAAAACTCCATTAGTGCACGTTGATTCGCTTGCCAGAAATAACATGACAAGTGTTATCAAAGACCATTTGCACAATGAATATTAATCATTTGTTTTGGTTGTTCGCCAAAATTGAGAGCAATGTTGCAGGTATACGTCTGTCCCCCTCCGATACACGATTAGACGGCCTGAGTAACAGAGACAGTCATATCTGTCACTCAACAGAACTTTTCTGGGGTTCCTTCACCCGACAACAAAAAATAAACTAGCCAGGAAACTGAAAAGTATGAACTCCGCAAGCTTTTCGATGTTTACCCTCGATTGCTTTAGGATGTTACTATCAGAACCTTGTTTCCTTATCGTGGAGCCTTGAGCTACGTCCTTTCCACCAAAAATAGAGTCATCAAAATCGGTTCACTAAAAATATCGGTAAACACACACAAGCAAAAAATAATTTGATTTGATGGAATTGAGAAACTGCCTCCTTCTTCGAAGTCGTTTAGAATTGACTGCAAAGCTTCTATTTCATTAGCAATGCCTATTCAATATCAATTTCTAAAGAAGATTCCACTATTAGTACATATAAGTATTAAAACAAATCGATAGATCGTTAAAACTACGCAAGAGATTTTGATGCGGTTTTTTGTACTTATATACCTACTGATCGAAGAGTAATGTTCGTATGGATAATACATCCATAATGTACCTACCTAGTACAAAAACAATTATTATTTTATACATTTAGACTAGTGAAAAAAAAAGAAAACAAACCTCTTGTGAAAAAGTTCAGCTTTCTAGGGTCAAGTGAGTGATGAATGATTCGTCAGTACTTTGAGTTTTATATATATATATACTAGCTGTACCGGGCAGTGTTACTCGCATTTTTTTTCTCGTCAAGTAACTTTTATTCGTTACAAACACCCATCCAATTCTTTCCTCTTTATAATATTATAACAAATAATGCATTAATATCGACCTTTGATTACCATAAAAACGGTTCTAGTGAGTTAATCTTAAAAGATAGACATATACTGTCGTGGACATTTTAATAAGGAATACCTAAATATTTTTGATATCTTGAACCGTTTTCGCAGCGCATGCAACGGAAGCCCTTAAGGATGGACATTTTTCCCTGTTTTTTTCACATTTTTCATTATTTATTGACTCCTAACAGTTGCAGCGTGATGTTATCTTACTGATATTATAAACGGGAAAGCGAGTTTGTTTGTTCCGCTTTCACATCGTAAATACTGAACCGATTGCTTTGAAATTTTGCAGACGTATAGTTAGAAGTACAGTTAAAATAATAGGGTACTTTTTATCGAGGAAAAAATGATATTCCCGAAGGAAAGCAAAAATATTCCTTTATACCGCAATAGAACCGAAGTCCACGCGGTTAAAGCCGCGAGCGGAAAGCTAGTATAGCCTAAAGCCTTCCTCGATAAATGGTCTATTCAACACAAAAATGCTTTTTCAATTCGAACCAGTAGTTCCCGAGATCAGCGTGTTCAAACAAACAAACAAACTCTTCAGCTTTATAATATTAGTATAGATATAGATGATTCTGATATGTAGCATATTATACAGTAGCATATAATGTGTATAATATAAACATACAATATCAGCTACTTCTTCATGAAAAATATCTATTGAACAGATTTTAACGAAATACTGGTTGGGAGTTACATTTATAATCTTGATAAGGACACGAAAGTCTATTAAAATATCGATAACAGTGTTAGCTTACCCTTAAAAAACCAGAAGTGTTTCGCTCGTGTCCTTGACTGCACATAAATTTCGAAGTTTGGACAGATGTGTGAATACTTGTTCCTTTTTCATGCAAAAAATATTGGAAGATTTTTTTACGAAACTCAGAAGTACAATGTTGCGTATAAACTAGAATAACACCTAGGCATTGTGTTTAAACTAGAATAACTCACAGTCAACCCGCCAGATCAGAGTGGCGATTATTGGCATCTCCGCCCAAATGGACGTAGTTACACAGAAAGGACTCAATCCACAAAAAGTTAGTTCGGAGATATTGAGCTTTAAAGTTGGATGCGCTATTGACCCACCATACATGTGGATTGAGTCAAGGTACATAACATATAGAGGTTGTAGTGACATTTTTCTTGTGCAAATGTTTTTTTATTATGGATTTGTCTTAACTTAGCACCCTGGTATAGCTAACTCAATTTCGGGCAAAGTGTGGATTGAGTCCTTTCTGTGTAACTACGTCGAAATGATCATAGAAATCATTAAGGGAGAGCCTGGTCCAGCAGTAGAACGTCATGTGGCATGATGATCATTATCATATGATATTTTAGTCGTCTACAAAGACTAATAGTGTCTATTCTAAGTATCGAAGCCGAAATCTCGTTAATAACATTTTTTTAAATGTTTTTGTGCGATACCCAAGTAGAGCGCGTTTTGAGTTCGTTTTAACAATACACTTCACGCCTTTTAATCCCAAAGCGGGGTAGGCAGAGGCACTTGCTAAAGCAAATGCCCACGGTTCGCCAAGCGTATTTAACCCAACGTAACAGGGTGGTGAGCCCGTCGCCGTTATAGGGTTCACACACCATTTGGTATGCGGGTTTAATCACCCGAAAGCGTCTGTGGTCCAGTTGGTCGGATCCTTGACTTGTAACCGGCAGGTCGCGGATTCGAGGGCTACTGGACGTGTACCAATGGGACTCTTTTTCAGAGCCTATGTACGCAACGCAACGCTCGTACGGTGAAGGACAACATAGTTCGTTTAAAACGTAATTTATATAAATAAATAAATACACTTCACGCCTTTTAAATCCCAAAGCGGGGTAGGTAGAGGCACTTGCTTAATAAACAAAGGGTAATTTATTTACTTCACAATATATCTAAGATATCGAGATAATCGTAAAAGTCGCCGTCCTATCTTTATTACTAGGCATATATCGCGGTATTTTCCTACGTGAAATGACCCCCAAAATCACTGATTTACAGCAGACACGTTTTAAAATTTCCAGGTTTTTTTCCGAACGCAAATCTACTGCCGAGTGTTTTGTTTTCAATTAGGATTGGTTACTATTTTATTTTATGTTTAGTGGCTGCGGTCAAGTGTTTTTCAATATTTCTTTTCATTAACCGCTGCATGTAGCGTCTGAAAAACATAAATATGGAACTTTTAGTACGGTGAGTCATACTTTCGGAAAGTTTCGTGAAAAAATTTAATATCAATTTATATATTGATGAAATCCGCTAACCTAACCCCCTGTCACGTTGGGTTAAATACGCTCAGTGAACAGTGGACATTTGCAAGTGCTTCTGCTTATCCCGCTTTATTAAATGGTGAAGTGTATTTATTTATTTTAAACTAGCTTTCTGCCCGCGGCTTCGCAAGCGAGAACCTCGGTTATATTGCGGTATAAAGGACAACTATAAGAAAACTTATCATTCCTACGGAAAAATCTAAGTTTCACTCGGGAACATAATTTTTTTCCGGGATAAAAGTACCCTATTATTTAATCCGGACTTCTAACTTTACGTATGCAAAATTTCAAAGCAATCGGTTAAGTAGTTACGGCGTGAAAGCGGAACAAACAAACTCATTTTCCGATTTATAATATTAAGTAAGGATATTTCATTGGAGGAAGCTAGCACGGGATCGTGAGCAGTGGAAGATAGTTGGGGAGGCCTTTGTCCAGCAGTAGGATACCATAACAAACTAAGAAAAATTGTATGTATGTATTTTTTTAAAGTGTTTTACGGTAAAATGGTTGAGTACTTGGGCCTTCAATTGTGAGTTTGTGAGTTCAAGACCTGTATGGATTGGACGTGCACCTACTGGTAATGGATCGGTATCTGATTTAGAGCCCACGCGACGGTGATTGACGACCCACATACCAAAAGGTTTGTGGACCTAATAACTGCTAGCCGACCCCAGGGGTTTTATTTTTTTTTTTGTTGTGGGTCTCTACAGGGCCTTGTTGTGCCCAGTATCACGCCAGGGGGTACCGTTGGGTGAAATCACCATCAGACCAGACCATATCAGCCCACCGCTGGACAATATCTTCAAATGTACGCCACTGTAATTTGTTTTAGGCTTCTGGGTTAAATACTCGTGGTAAACCGTGGGCATTTGCTTAG
>SJJU01004216.1:0-13045 GCA_012932125.1 Conopomorpha cramerella | reverse complement strand
TATAAATAATAATATGTATAATATGTCTATAGAAATTAGAATAGAACTCTGCACAAAATTAAATCTAAATGCAATTGACTGAATAAACTGGTATTGCCAACATTTACGATTAAGGGAGTATGACTCATACAAACAGAAAATTCTATAAAGTACAAACCCATCAACACTGCTGACAAATCCACAAATATAGGCATCATTTCTTAAATCAACATTTATGTTTTGGCCTTGCATAGCTTTTACAAGACACAATAAGGTGTTATGGTAGAAAAATTTTTCTTTAGCTGTACCCACAAACTTATCCATTATAATGAAATTGTTGACTATAGATATTATATCTGGGCCTGTTTTACAATAACCAATCTTTCGTCTGGCTTGGACTTCAATTCTAACTCAGCTCTCACTATGCTCCAATTATTGTCTTTATTTTCAGCCCAAATGTAATATGTCCCTCGGTCCTTAGTCCCTGTTACCGGTATGCAAAATCTTGCTGACGAGGAGTCGGAAAAATTTTCCAAATTGGTGAGTTTGAACCTTCTATCCTTTATTGGTTCACCGAGGAAGTGCACTGCACCCGGATGGTGTCGAAGAGTTTTTAGGGCGCTTTTGTAATAATCCAAAGATCGAACTTTATCAATTAGGCGGTTTTGTAAATAAAATCCTGTTGATACAACAAGTAATCCACCCCAGCCAGCGATTTGCATTAACCGATTAGTAGATAAATTCATTACAATAAGTTTTCGAGTTAATAGCTGTGAGCAGAAAATATAAATTTCAATAGCAACAAACAAAACAATATTTACATAACAAACTTTTCTTTTAGGTTAGGTGTCCAAGTGTCCAATCAGTTTGACCCTTACTGACAAGTATCCCTCAGTCCGTCACTCCGTTCTAATCCTGTGGTAGAGTGTTCTGTGGTTCTAATGCCGTTGTCTCTCGTGAGGGTTTACTAAATAATGCGGCAAATTTTATTTCCCAGGCACTTTCCTTGTCTTCTTGGGTCTTGTTTTTTGTAGGTTTAGTAGCCTGGTAAAAAAAAACAGGTCTCAACTGTACCTGGTTGCCTTTGCCTTTTCCAGCCAGAGACAAATTTAAAAACAACGAATATGTCAATAAGGTGTCGAGCCCGAGTCCGGAGTGTCAAACAATTATCTCGATCATAACACGAGGAATAGGACGAAGTTATTAAATTCAGACGATTTATTTGTCTGTTCCAATAAGTAAACCTTATAGTGTCTAAAGATGAGCACCTCCCGTGGAAGCACCACACGAAACAGACCACAGAAACATCAAAATCGAACTGCTTTCAAAAACAACCTCCACGATACTAGTGGTAAAACAAAGTTTTTGAATACATTGGAGGTTTCCGGAGTGTGTCAGCGATGTAAAGATATTATAGATTGGAAAATTAAATATAAAAAGTATAAAATGTTGACGGCTCCTAAAAAGTGTGCAAATTGTGGAAATAAAAGTGTGAAACAGGCCTATCACGTATTATGTGGTCCATGTGCAAAAGAGAAAAAAGTATGCGCCAAATGTTGTAAAAATTCTGAGGTAACCACATATTATTGTCCACGAATTTTCGGCATGTAAATATTCAGTACAACTAATAATTGAATCAGTTAGTTTTGTAAAACTTGGTTAGACATTCTTTCATAAACATGTTTTACTTTAAAACTTTTTTTTATGACTTTTAACTTTTTTTTATCACTATGAACAAGCGTATATGCTTGTTATGTTCGCATAAAAGTAGTTAACTCTTTCCTGGACAATAAATGCCTATAGGCGTCATAACAATAAAACATCTATTGTGTGTATTTTACTGTCCACCAATCTGTTAAATTAAGTTACAGTATTTTGTCAGAATTGATACTTGAAAAAGAAAAAAAAAACAGCCTCCTTAGTAATTATAAAATGCCTTGTATAAATTGTGTGACTATATTATTATTAATAAAGTTTAACTTTGTGTAAATTACAGACTGAGCAAGAAGTTCATGAAGAAAACAAAGCTGTGAATGTAGATATATCAGCAATGCTCAAACTGTTACCGGAAAGAAAACGGAGGACTATACTAAGGTAAGGTGTTTATAATTACTATCCTCCAATACATTACATGCTATTTTAAGTGAACAATTCAAGATGTATGAAGTAATTTTGATTTCTGCAAAACTGTAGAAAATGACAATTGAACTTGTTTTTCAGTGCTGGCTCTGAACTAGCTTCTTGCACCTTGACTGGTTAATGATATGGTAGTATTTGCATATCCATAGACCTGCCATCTTACCAGTCAATTAAAAAAAATGTAACTTTGTACCTTGAAAACAATTAATTACATTAAAATTTTATTTATTAGGTATAGTCAATTATGGTAAGTAATATTGGTCAATAAAAATTCAGAGTTCTAGTTGAAAGTTTTAACACATTGGTGGACAGTAAAATAGACACAATAGATTTTTATTATTATGACACCTATAGCCTTTCACTGTCCTCCAATGTGTTAAAAAAGTATTGGTCTGGCAGGCTTCAAGATTGGTTGACTTGGCATGGACATTGCCATGCCCTTAGATTAGTATGAACGCTGAATTGTATAACACAAAGTTGCTTCCCACTATCTGTCTATGTATACAAGGGGAGGTCCAAAAGTTGGGGGAAAGGAGTGGAGTAGGTCAAATTTTGCGCTAATGAGCATGTAATTAGGAGAATATATTATTGAGATATCATTACTGAGTTATCGTCCAGAGAAGAAATAATTCTGGAAGTGATCTGCAACTATTGAGCAAATTGAGCAGAAGTCATCAAGTTTCTCACTAAACAAGGAAAAAGCCCGAAAAACATCATGGAAGAAATGGAAGCTGTTTATGGGGAATAATGTCGGTCCAAAACCATGATTTACAAGTGGAATAGACTTTTCAAACATGGAAGAGACTCAATCGAAGATGACCCCTGCTCCGGGCACCCTGTAGAGGCCACCTCATTGGATATTGTTGAAAAAATTGAAAAACTTGTTTTGGAGGATGCCAGATTGAAGAAGAAACAATTATCTGCATTAACTGGAGTATCTGAAACTACCAGTTTGAGAATATTGCATGATCATCTCGGCATGACAAAAGTGAGTGCAAGATGGGTACCGCCAATGCTCACGCTTCTTCGAAGAAAGAAGCGAGTTGACGCATCAGAGCACTTTTTGGAGATCTGTGGCGAAGTTTTGGAGCAGATTGTTACTGGAGATGAAACTTGGGTTTATCATTATGAACCTGAGTCCAAACAAGAGTTAATGCAATGGCATAAAAAGGGTACACCACCTCCCAAGAAGTTCAAGGTGTCAGAATCAGTGGTAAAGATGATGGCTACTGTTTTCTGAGATACGGAAAGAATTTTGTTAATCAACTACAGAGCAAAAGGTGTTTAGGTCGCAAGGTGTCCTGCTAAAACAAAGAAAAATATTTTTTCGAGGGTATAAAAAAGCTAATCACTTGGTCTAAAAAGTGTGTTGAGCTAAAGGAGGACTATGTAGAGAAGGAAAAATAAAATTATTTTAATAACAATTTTTTTCATATCTATTCCGCGAACTTTTGAACCTCCCCTCGTATATGCTAAGATTTTGAAAATGTTGCAATTTTGATGAGTTTTTTTTTTATTAGATAGATTGATTCAAGAGGAAGTTTTATATGTACAAAACATCCATGGTTTATTGAGTAGCAGTATTGTACTCAATCAAAGCCAGAGTGGGTCGCTAGTAGGAAATACACCTTTGATTAATAATTGTATCTTCACAAATATGCTACGGCTTGTATTCCTTGAGATAGTAACAAGTTTTTGTCTATTCCAGGTGTGTACAAAAAAATGGTGGCGAACACACTCCAGAAATTATTGCAAAAATTGAGGACCTACTAGAAAAATTAGAAAGAACCGGACTTTCTGACCTAGATGAGAGTGATAGTGAAAATGGTTCTGATGAAGATGATGATGAACAGTGATAGTAATAATGTATCTTCGTATGAATATTAAAAAAGAAACTATGGGAAACCATTCATTTTCTATAACAGTCAATAAATTTCTGCTAATTTAACAATTCGTTTAATTTGATTGTCATTACCTTTCTTTCTGCACAACCCAAGTCTTATGCTAGATAAGGATTGGTCCAATGTGTGGTGCCAGCAAAAGGTGAATATCCTTAAACCTTATTCTGGCCAGTTGTCAATCTGTGATGTCAGTAGGGCCCGCCGGACCACTTGTACCATTGATGGTACAATTGGCACTGATTTCTCCCAGTTGTACCATTATCTTAAATACAAGTAAAACACCTGAATTTACTTAGGCTTATACCACCTTATACCGGGACCACTTGTACCATTGAACAGTAATTATCCCAGTTGTACCTACCTACGAGTATGTGTATAAGCTGTGACTACGTCCCGGGAATATTACAAAGTAAATAACTCAAACTGAGCTAGGATATTTAAATTTAATTGTAGTTTTTTCTTTAAGTGAATAAAAGGTGTACATTTACAGATTTTTTCGAGGAACATTTATCTCCTTAACTACCAGTTGCATTTGTACTTTTTTTTTTTTTTTTTGTGTTACCACGTTCGTCGGCAGTACGTCTGTGGGCGGTTAATTCAAAGTTCGCGATCTGGCAGGTACGTCGAGCGCCGATATCGAAAAAAAATTTTTCGTCGCATGGCACTAAATTTGTATGGAGAAAAAACCCAGTGCCGTATCGCAGTTTCGAACTGCCGACGAACGTGTTACATTTGGTTTTCGTTTTTTCAAAGGGTCAGCTATAGTACGAAAATCACAGTCATCTTTAATTAGGTACTTTTCAAAATGCAAACAACGTAGTTGGCCATTCCACCCCTCACAAGTGTTTGTGGTGCGGTGTCTCTCCCCAAAGTTACACCAAATATTTTGAACAAGTGATTTATAAGTGGCTAGCAATGACAAAGAAAGAATTCTTATCTTAAGTTTTACTAATGGTACAAGTGGGACAATTCAATCTCAAATCTATCCCAGTTATACCATTAATGGTTACAACTGGGAGAAATCAGTGCCAATTGTACCATCAATGGTACAAGTAGTCCGGCGGGCAGTAGGGCACTTCACTACTAGATGAATGTTGGTTACATTTTTGTATCATCAGGCACACAGCAGAAAGTATAGGCAGATAAACGGAAGAAGAGAAATAAAGAAACCAGGATTAAGCGTGTGACTGCTGCCCTCGCTCGCGTCAAGCTGCCCTGCATCCTGGGTTTCTTATATTAATAGTTACACTGAGACTGATTGACAAGTGAATGGTGCCTCAGTAACACCATTGTAATGGGTCATCATTATCTATCTGCTGCTGGACGCCCAAGGCATTTGTACCTTTGTCTGCTTATGTGGGCCCACACTCAGCCAAATTGATGGAACACCTGGTTGTTGGTGGCCTGGTACTAGCCTATGATAATATGCCTCTTACATGTTTCTTATCTTCATAGGTAGGTATTTATTAACGGAAATAGATATACAATTTCTGGGTATCTTACCACCTACATAAGCATAATAATATTGTTTAGTGCGCTATGTGAAGGTAGGTTGTAAATATTGTAAAAATGTAAAAGTGAACACCAAAGTTTTTGTATCTCTTTATTTAACTGGCAATAGTAATACTCTTAAAAATATATAAATACAGTAAAACTTTATTAATTAATATTCTCTACAATAACTGACCTTATTTACATAAATTATTTTATTAGGTAGGTACATTAGCAAAGTAAAAATAGTTTTTTCAATAGGTAATTGATTTATGTTAGTCCCAGTTGCCGCAACTGCAAAAAGAAAAAACAAAATATGAATATCTATTCAGGAAATAGCCAAATCGATCAAAATACGTCTACTAGGGATACACCTTACACACACACATACACACTCTTTTCTAGAGAATAATCCACAATTTCTATAAAATCTTCTGTCAGATCCCAGCTTTCACTTATTAACAGTGCCCTCAGTTATAAGCAGGTAACATAAATGCAACGGCCTATGATTCCTCACGGCCAGTTAAACATGTAGGAGGGAAAGAGCAAGATATATTTATCTTCTGTCTCTTACGGCGTAGCAGCGCATGTACTTGACACTTTTACTACCAAAATGACAGTTCGGATCTAGAAGTACATCCAATTGCCATACAGATTGCGTAGAAAGAGAAAGACTGAGGGTGGTACGCGGCTTGCAAGTCTAGTTGTGTTTGCTCTGAACCTTTACCACTACCTATTCAATGTTATTAATCGCAGATTCGTAATTGTTGGATTTAGAACAGTGGGACTAAATTAGTGATTTTTTTAATACCACCCGTAATTCCCAATATATCGTATTGGCACATTCTAAACTGAATGAATTGAAAATGACCATGGAAATGGACCAATTGAAATTCAGCAGTGAGTTGTACTGTACATACATCTGATTTGATATGATGGATGGACGGATGTTATTATTTTTTATTAGATTGAATCATATTCAAATTTAAACAGCAATTTGGGCAACAATAATAATTATGTGTCCTCCAGTCAGGTTAATTTTCATGTTCTCGCCCTTCAATCAAACTTTATTCGTGAAGAACTGTAAAGAACTAAAACTTACCAATCCTTGTCGCTCCTTTTCCTTTTGAAGTATAAAGTTAGTTTGTTTGTCATCAAACTTCACTACGGCTGCTAAGACCTTCGCTAAAGTTAAGGAATGTGTCCCAGGTCCTGTTAGGTATTCATAAAGTATATTTCTTAAATATTCTAGTTCAGTATTTTCTTGTAAGGAATGCAAGTGTCGTAAACTAACTAAAGCTTCGTCCAATCTCCTTTCTAGTTTTTCATTGGACAATCGAAGTTTTTTATTGCTTTCTTGCAGTTGTTCAACATTAACGTTATTGGACTGATTTAAAATTTCCAAATCATTTATTTTTCGATCCAATTCTGAGTTCTTTTTTACGATAGCGTCATATTTATTTTGGATTGTCGTTCTTTCAGCATTATGTGCATTGTCTTTGTTCATTTCGAGTGGTTTCACATAAGAATGAGATTGTATTTGATCCTTTAATTCAAAGTTTTCTTCAGATAACATGTTATTTTGCCGTAATAAGTCTTCCACTCGACTCTTCTCTATTAAGAGTTCAGATTTCAGAATCTCAAGTTCTTCCGTCATATCACCACTACTTCTGTCGACATTAGTTTCACTCGAGGCTATAGATTCACGCAATTTATCATTGAGAGCGCTATTTTCCTTAGAAATTTTTGTTAAATATGTTTGCAGTCCTTCAATATCGGAGAGTAAGCGACGATTATCTTCTTTCAGAATGTCATAATCTTGTTTTAGAACTTCATATTTTTCTGTAATCTCATTTGATGTACTAGACACAGATTCGAACTTTTCTGTCTTTAATTTGAGGTCAGAAATGGTGCTGTTTAATCTTTGAACGTCATTATTCATCTTGGAGAGTTCATTAGTTTTTTCAAAAAGTTCTTGTGTTAATTGATCATTTTCAGTTACAAGTCTGCTTTGTTCTATCAAGTTTTGTTCATGATCAGTACATTTATTTTCTATGACAATTAATTTTTCATACAAGTTTTCTTTCTCTTGTTTAGTTTGTTCACATTTAGCTTTCAGTACATTATTTTCTTCTGAAAGCGATTCAATTTTTTCTTTCAAGTTCTTTTCTAAATCATCAGTGTACTGGGATTCCGCATCTTGATATTGTTTACTTTCACGATTTTGTTCCAGCTGTTCTATTATCGAATTCAAATGATCTTTTTCTTTCTCAATATCTTCATGTGATTTCCTTATGTCCGTAAGTTCATTTTCTAGCATTCCGACGTTAGAAACGATTGTCTCGAATTGTACTTTCAACTCTTTGTTATCTGTAGTTAAATTATAACACTTGCTCTTTAAATCTTCGCATTGCTGTTCAGCAATTTGTAAAGAATTTTTTAGAGATACATTATCTTCTTTCAGTGATTTTAATTGGCTTAGACTTGACTCATAATCACTCTTAGCTAAATCGAAATCATTCTGAACTTTGTCGTTAGTTAATTTAAGTTTCTTGTTAATTTCGATGTTGTTGTCAAGTTCTATTTTTAAGTTATTGTATTCCGACTGCAAATCTTCGTGTTTGCCTGTGAGTTCAGAAAAATCTTTTTTCATTTTCTTGTCTCTTCCTTCAGTGCCTTCAATTTGAGCACGAATTTTACTATTTTCGTCTTGTAACAATGAAATTTCCTTTAATTTATTTTCATACTGTGTCTTAATTTCTAATAATTCGGCGTTCAGAGCAGCATATTTTTCTGTGTCACTATTTTCATATGTCGATGTCAAGTCTCGAATATTTGTTTTAAGGTTATCATTTTCAACCAAAAGCAATTCATTTTTTTCTTTAAGCTCATTGTATAGAGTTTCAAGAATACTTTTACTTGTTTCTAATTCTTTCAAAGTGGTTTTGACTACTTCAAACTCGCTTTCATGGTGTAGTGAACTTAATAAACATTTTATTTCATCATCCATATTAGAGAAAAACAATTTATTGCTTGATTCAGTTTTACGCATTTCTTTTACTATTGCATCATAAGATGTTTTTATGTCTTTAATTTTTATATTAACACTGTTGTAAATATTTTTCATTTTGTTTTGGAGCACTTCCTTTGTTGATTGCAATTCTAATATTTTTTTATGTAATTCGGAATTTTCATTTTGGACAAGCTCGTCATTTTTGAGAAGCTTTTCAATTTCAGTTTGTAACTTAGCAAGTTCCACTCTTTCCTCATGCATTTCTGCCTCCAGACTTAAATATTTATCCTTCCAACTATCGGATTTATCCCTGTTCTCTAAGTCTTTCTCAAGACTTGATAACTGTGTTACTTTTCTCGCATTTTCTTCAGTCAGTTGTTTATTTCTTTCTTCCAGATAGGAATTCCTGTCAATCATTGCTAATTTTTCAGCAATTTCTTGCTTGTTCTGAAGCTGAAGACAACGACATTCTTCCTCAGCCTTTGATTTCAGTTGTTCCAACACATGACACTTTGACTTTAGATCTTGCAACTGAGCTTCTTTATCGGATGTTTCGTGTTTGTTTAGTTGCAATTCACTTATACTTGATGTATGTTGAAGAATCTCCTGTTCTAAATTTGATATTTTTGCTTTATAATCATTACTTAATTTTGTCAGCTTCTGTACATTTTTTTCTTGATTTTCTAAACTGCTTTTAAGAGAACGTATTTCGGATTCTTTACTTTCTAGCTCTTTGTGTATACTTAGTTTATTCTCTGCCAGAGATATGGCATTTTCTTCTTCCCTTTTTGAAAAAATGTCCACTTTATTTTGAAGTTGCGTTATTTCTTCCTTTGCCTTTTCTAAATCAAGTTCAAGTGCAGACGTCTCCTTAGTCTTTGAAAAGTCGTATTGATTAAGTTTATTTTGCAAGTCCTCATTTTCATTTTTTATTTGTTCACATGCCACCTCCAGATCTTTTTTATTTTTCTGATACTCATTGTTTTCTTCTTTAATTTTATCTGTTTCCTTATGCAGTACTTGTAGTTCAGTGGTTAGCTGAGAATTCTTTTCCTTCATTAATTTATGTGATTCTTTGTATTTATTCATAAGCTGCTCCAACTTTTCAATTTTACTGTTTAAATTGATAATTTCTGTGTTTGTTTCAGGCGCAGTTTTGGTATCACCTGATATATCTATCAACTGCTCAACTTTTTCTTCTGGGGCGGTTCTTAGACTTTCATTAGGACTGGTATCTATCGCTCCTGTGCCACTGTTATCTTGCAAACATTTGATTTGTGTGTTCAAAGTATCAATCTTCATATTTTTTTCTTCAATCTCGACGCGCAAAGCTCTCTCTAAATGAGCCTGTAATTAATGTATAAAAGGTTACCAGTTATTTTCTTTATTGTAGGTATTATAATGTATATACAATTTACAACAACCAAACTGACATACCCCTAACAAGAGAAGTTTGGCAATAATGTACATTTATGAAAGCTCGTTTTGTACAGCACATATACTAATGCTAGCAATAAAGGTAGATTATAATTGCTTTTTACATACCTTAGCACTTTGTTCTAAAGAACATTGCTCTCGAAGTTCAGAAATTCTTCTAAGTGCTTTGTCTTGTGTTTCCACCAAAACACTCTGAAAATAAGAATAAAATATCGTCAGTATTTAAAACTTTTAATGAACTCTGTTTTATACAGCTAACAAACCAGCCCATTGATGGTCCCGTTTAAATCTGTTTCCACCAATAAAGAGTCGAGCGACAATGACAAAGAGTAGAAAATGAGCTCGCTCCTTTCTAGAGGGATCTTAATAAGTCCTTTCCACTCTCAATAGAATTGACCCAACCAACAACATCAAATAGTTTTTGTCATCACTTGGGTCCGAATCACATCGCGACACGGCCGTTCTTTGCCTATTGAAGTTAACACAACTGAGCTCGCATGCTGTAGGAATCGACATTTATTTTTCATTTTCAGTTCATTATTTCTCTTTCGTCGTAGAAAAGAAAAATATTTCATGCCTAGCTCCTGCCCAGCAGTTCCGGGCATAGGAATAGGACTGAGGTTTTCCCTTGCCTGTCGTAAAAGGGCGACTGAAAGTGCCCCCATCGCCCCCAACCTGGTGACGGTTCGCGAGGACCTAGCGCGGCTGGAGCCACTCCTGGACATAGTGGCCCAGGCTGTTCCGGGGGCCCCGGCAATAACGCGAGCGCGGTAACCGTGGGGATTTAGTGGTTGCGAGTCCCACCTAACCCCGCCGCTGTTCCCGTTAGCGGTGGGGTATCTATAACGGATTTCCCCATGATAAAAAAGGTATACAGACATATTAGCTCATTCCCATGTATGTATATCCATTCACGCGCAGTAGATAGCAAAACTGTTTCATCAATCTTGCTAGGTCAGTAGGTAAACATTCTTAAAACATTAATTACTACGTATCTGACTGATAGGGAAATACTGCTATTTAGCCATTTTATAATTAATAATCAATATTATTTTATTATTCTATAAGATCGGCAGTTACCTACTCTGCAAGTAAAATTTAGTTTTTAATTATAAGTAAGGAAGCCTTTTAGTCAGTTAGTTTTACCCGGGCTTTAGCGTTGTCCCTCTCCAAGAGTTTGTAGTGTCGGGCGAGGTCAGCATATTGTGTTCGATATTTGGAGTACCTCTCTTGAGTTCGTCTATAAGCAGCGTAAAGCTGCTCCTTGGTAACTCGTTCCAGAGTTACACCCGGAGATGCCAGACCACGTTCTTCTGCCTCACTGGCTGATACATCCATGTCGGACTAAAACATGAGAAACAATTATGGATAGTTATTAATAATTATAAGTACTAGATGGCTGAGGCTTAGACAATAAAGTGCCCAAATAAATAAAAAACACGAGATTAAAAGGCGTGAAGTGTAACTTATTTTTACCTGTTGTTGCGCCATGTGATTATTTCCTAGGTCACTTATATTGTCACTTCAGGTTTAGGTGGATGAATTCTAATTTGTCTCTAACACAAATATATTATTAATATAGGTACAACGTGTAAACGAATAAACGTAGCAACCATGAAACTGCACACTCAGCAGCAGGAGTAGAGTCCATATCAACACAATATAACATCATCATCATCAGCCCATACTCGTCCACTGCTGGACATAGGCCTCTCCAATTGCACGCCACTGTGATCTGTTTTCGGCTTCTCGCATCCAGCCAGCCATCTTGCGCATATCATCAGTCCACCTTGCCTGAGGGCATTTTAGGGGGGCAATATAACATAGGTTACATTTTTTAGATTTGGTAGTTTTTTTTCTTGCCCTTTCTTAATAGCTATTAAGTAGGTACTTTCTTAGATCAACGAACTTCGTGTTACATACACACACCACGCTGCTCGAGCCCGCCGGTTTGGTGTGGCAGGGCAGTGAGTGACGGGGTAGTAGCGCGAGCTAGTTTGTCTTTGACCCAATAATTAGTCGAGCGGCGCGTGCCCATGCAGATGGATGTATTTTTTTCAACGTTTCCGCACACGAGTGTTTGTTTTGACAATGTTGTATCGCTATACTATGAAATAGTACGTGTAAGAGCCCGATGTGGTGATAATGTCAGTGAAACAGTGCGAGTGTACCAAGACAGGTAGTTAGTTACCGTCGGGACCGGCATAGAGTTAGAAAATAATGCCAATTTCTAGCATTCGTAAGTAAAACAATAACTTCTGAAATATTGGTTAAATATTTTTTTAATAGTCATGTATAGTAGGTACTTACGAAAAGATACACTGGTGTGGAATGGTTGTAACGCTTATTCCTTTACACATTGTATATGATAATGGCCAGCAAAAACTGTTATCAGTTTTGCTTGAAGTGTTTGTAGAAATAACAACAAAAAGTCTCCTAATTTCAAATACATACCTGAAGATGATACATTGATGTACTTTCATAACTGGGTAACTTGAAGGAGACATCACTGGCGAAGGAGCTGTTAGACAACTTACGTTGTCTAGAGTGTTCCTGTAACAAAAGTAATCTTTAGTACAAATGGCAAAGCAATTATAAATGATTGAGGAACCAAGTTCCATACAACTGTTTCTTTAAAGTCTCTCAGTGATTGACAACTATCATATCAGTATAATTAAATTTCCTGCACAGTATAGTCTGTTCAAGTCATGGGTAAATAGGTAACTAATGAGCAAGTGTGCTCCATCCATCATAAACCAAACCACATTTCTGCCTAACATAAGGCAGGATGTTGGTCAAGCGCTTGTTCATTTTATTTATGATTAGGTGTCTCGGCAAACATTTGTTTTGCCATAGGAAGACGCTTTTGTACCCCGTGTATTGGAAGAAATACAGCTTTTAAACCTTTCCTGTACTTCCACGTGTGATTCAAGACCAAAATTAGCCAAATTGGCCCAGTCGTGCTCGAGTTTTAGAGAGACTAACTAACATCAATCCATTTTTATATACATATATAGACTAGCTGTCCCGGCAAACATTTATTTTGCCTTAGGGAGATTTGTACCTCGTGCATTGGAATAAATAC
>SJJU01004214.1:0-30447 GCA_012932125.1 Conopomorpha cramerella | reverse complement strand
GATTGGTCTCCTACCTAATTCCCCATGCCTGTATCAATGACTTATCAGCACATTTGGAATAAATTATGAATTAATTCAGTTTTTGTAAAATATATTCTTGATTGAAATCTTTAAGTCGCACAACTAAAATGTACTTGATCCCTAGACATTTTGATGTGTGTAGTTGAGCGAGACGTCTATTACCATATAAAATGGAAAACGGAAAAAAAATCTCTAGTTCCTAATGAAATACTGTGCCTAGGTTACTAGTCACATGCTTTACATCGCACAAATGATGCTATAAATTAAACAGTGTCAAGCCGTAGCATTTTATATAAGTACTCACCTATTAGATTAATTTTACATAAGTAAAATATGCGTCGCTGGTATCAAAGTATAACTGTAATATCGTGATAATTAATTCTTTATTTCCTTATCTAGAATGGGATGTTGAATCTTATCTAGAATGTTGTTGATGAACCATACAAGATGGTACCGAAGTTAGTAATATTTTCCTATTTTTTTTCTTTTCTAGTGCCTCGTATCAATATTCTCCTGCGAAGGCTGGGAGGTGACCACTATTGAGGCCGTGAGTAACAGGAAGGACGGATATCACATCGCATCCAAAAGGTTGAACAATTTCTTCGGATCACAATGCGGTTATTGCAGTCCAGGGTTCGTTATGAGCATGTACAGGCAAGTAAACATTATTATTAGTACCCACATAGCATAACTAAATACCGGATAGTAAACCCGAGCAATTAAGGTAAACCCATACTATCTCTTTTACATAAACGCGATTAGAGCCAGACAAATGTTATTAAGAAGAGATCTGTCCTTGAGAACCGTTTTGGATCTAAGAGTACATATCAACAACTCGTTGGTTGGTCGTCTTGTCATACACAAGGTGGCATACCTTATATAGGTACTTAATGGGTATAGAAAGTGGACAAATCACCGTCCATTTCAAGGAAAAGTCGACAGGGAGCGTTGGGTGGGACCTGAAGAATGTCCTCTGGATGTCCAGGACCCACATGAGATAACTGAAGGTCATCGGGAGGTTTTAGTCAGTAAAAGTCTGACACTACCTCGTCGTGGTAGCACCCCGAGGATTTATCATTTTCCATACATCAACAAAAAACTTACGTACTTAATAGGTACTCTAATAAAACCAAACATTTGTTCAAATTATTACGACACTGTTCGAATATGCTGTACACTTACAGGAGATTGTACCTATTTTTACAACAATACATTCACATTTCAGCCTGCTCAGTAAATCGGGAAATAATCTATCTGCTGAGGAAATAGAAAATTCATTCGGTAGTAACATTTGCCGTTGCACGGGCTATAGACCAATCCTGGAAGCTTTCAAGACATTAGCTAGTGATGGAGGTGATCCAACATTATTGAAAAAAATTAAAGATATCGAAGATTTAAGTGAAGTCGGCTGTAAGTCGTCTAAAAATGGATGTAAAGGCAGCTGCAGAAAGAACAGCTGTGAGGATAAAAGCTGGTGTATCATCGGTGACCGTGCTGCAACTGCGAAGGACGAAGATTCTAAGAAGCTCAATTTGGCCGACGGACGACTATGGTATACCGCTAATAGTATTGCGTCCGTGTTCCAGATACTCCAGGAAAATGGTGACGACAATTATATGCTGGTAGCTGGAAATACAGCTAAAGGTACCTACCAAACCTATATATAGACATCTTTTTATTTATAAGAGGGATTTTACTTGCACCATACTAAAAAGTACACAGTTAGCACACAATTATCCTCAAAAAACCTTATGTTGCTGCCATACTGGAAATGTGAAAGGCTGTGTGGTTTTCACGAATTTCGATTACGTTTAACGTTACAGACTTTGCAATATTTATTGTATGGTGTATATCGTAGCTATGTTTTCACCTCTTAAATAGACACATTCGTACTAATAACGTTATATCTGACTTTATACTTCAACGTGCGTTGTAATAGTGAATATGTATAGACTGTTCACAGTTACAAACGTAAAATAAATGTGAACGGTCCAAATATGGTCGAAAGCGGTGAAATAACGTGACCAATTTCAGGAATACAACACTACATACCGTTTAGTTATTTTACCTTCATAGTAACATCATACAACGTAACAGCTAGAGGTAAAATATCTGTTAACGATCCGTACAAAATTTCTTAAAGCAGTATTCTCTTCATTCCAGGTGCTCGTCCCATAAAACATTTACCGCATCTCATAATTGATATCAGCAAAATTGCAGAGTTGCGCACTCATTATATGGACGTAAACTTAGTGCTCGGTGCCAACATCACCCTGACGGAAACCATGGAATTATTCCACGACCTTGCTAAAAAGAATGCAGACTTCCAATACTTGGAAACATTGTGTAAACATCTGGACAGAGTGGCACATATACCTGTCAGAAATGTAAAGTGTTTTAATTATTTCTAATCAAATTAGTTTTTTAATCTTTGAAATGTCACTTTAGAGCTAGGTTCCAATTTTTGTCTTTTAGGGACCAAAGAAGCTTTATCATATTTTTAAATCGGTTCACGATAGTATTGGCAGTAGCATTAACGTTGTCTGTCTAGCATAGTCTGCTATTTGTCATACTTTATATAAATCCACTTTATCTTTCAGATTGGGACACTTGCAGGAAACTTAGTTCTAAAACACGAGCATCCGGATTTTCAATCGGATGTTTTTATTTTATTGGAATGTGTCGGAGCCTCTCTAACAATAGGTGAGTAGTCATTTTTCAAATTCCAACAAGATCATCATCCATACCAAAATTTGTAACTATGCGTTTTCACTGAGAATTTTTAATCTTATAATTCATCATCAGCCACATGACGTCCACTGCTGAACGAGGGCCTCCCCCAATGATTGATATCCTCCATATGTCAATAATCGCCTCGCTTAGCAGGCGGGTTGGCGATCGCGCTAGTGTTGTGGTTTAACTCACAGAGAGAGCTGCCGCCCGTCCTCTGGAGAGTTCCTTCGGTCGCCTTTTATGGCCCCCTGGAGACGGGAAAAAATGGGCTGGGTGGTGACTTTCTAATCGCTGTCATGACACGGCTTATAATTACCCCTGAAAACGTGTATACTTTTAAATTGACGTTTCCTTCTCCTTAATGGAAAATTTGAAATTCCTTTTTTTTACGTATAAAAAGCTAAAAACATTCATTTAAGTATTTATATTCAAGTGGAGCGTCTGTGGTCCAGTTGGTCGGATACTTGACTTGTAACCGGGAGGTCGCGGGTTCGAGCCTGGCTACTGGACGTGTACCAATGGGACTCTTTTTCAGAGCCTATGTACGCAACGCAACGCTCGTACGGTGAAAGACAACATCGTGATGAAACCCGCACACCACAAGGTGTGTGAGTGAATCCTATGACGGCGATGAGCTCACCCCCTGTCACGTTGGATTAAATACGCTTGGTGAACCGTGGGCATTTTCTTACTAAGCAAGTGCCTCTGCCTACCCCGCTTTGGCATTAAAAGACGTGAAGTGTATATTTTTTATATTCAATAAGTCTTTAATGATATTTATTCTGTATATACTGTAGGTCTTTAAGGGTACTTCAACGCCAGTGTAATTATGTTCCTTATATGCATAAAATCTACATTTAATTAATTATGAACCACGCTGCTTAAATAATCAAATAATTTAATAATTAAGCCTGGATATTGTAGGTATTATTAAATTTAAAGTGTATTTATTTAATTTACCTAATAGGTACCAAACGCTATTAATTCTTTATTATATATAATTAAGTAATAATGGCATTAATTATATTTTCTTTCAGTGGATAGAACACTCACAGAAAATGAGATAACTCTCACAGAATTTATGAATACGGATATTGTTGGTAAAATTATAACAGAAATAAAACTGCCCCCGTTGTCTGAAGATTACGAAATAGTCACTTATAAGGTACAAGTTTTATAATATAAAGTTTGTTCTATCATATTTAAGTAGCGATAAAATTCAGGATTTGGTATGTTGAAAACTAGATTGGCCGATTCTCAGATGTACAAAACTAATAAAAATCTTTTTAGCCATTTCGGAGCAGTTTCGTAACAAACACCGCAACAGAAGATTTTTACATAGATATTATCCTTTTTTATCGTGGGGAAATCCGTTATGGATACCCTACCGCTGGCGGGGACAATGCAAGCGCGGGGTTATGTGGGACTCGCACCCACTAAAACCCTACGGTGACCACTTACTGCTATAAGTACTTCCATCCTTCTATGGTACTTACTAAATATGTTATAGAACCACTAAAATGACATATTATGTTAGGTAGCTTAAGAGTTTTAGAGTATGCATTAAAAAGTTCATTGCATAAATTATTTATTCGTTTCCTATTTTTGCAGGTGGCACCAAAGGAACAGAACGCCCATGCAGAAGTAAACTCAGCATTTCTCTATAAAATCGATCCTGAATCTCACATCATTGAAGAATCACGTCTTATTTTCGGGGGAATTAATCCAAAGTTTATTCATGCTTATAATACAGAAAAATTCATTAAAAACCGTTACATATTTGATAACAGTACGTTGCAAAAAGCCTTAAAATGCCTTGAAAATGAAATTCACGCTGACTTTGTTCCCGTGGAGCCGTCACCATGTTACAGGAACAAAACGGCTGTAGCTTTGTTTTACAAGGTAATTTCTGTTTAGTATGTTCTATGGTTGTATGTAGTCAACGTACTATGATATCAATTTCGCTATTTAAACTTGATTAATGTAAGTCATTGTATCTTATGGAATAAATGTCAGTGTCAAACAGCATTCTAAGTGTATCGGTCACACAGTCTTACCGATATCAAAACATTTAAAACTGTAGAAACACTACGCATTGCATTACATTCGGGTGATTATGGTGTATTCGTGTAATTTTAAATCTGATGATAATAGCACGGTATAAAGAATGAATGTTTCGAAAAGCTAAATAGAAAATACATCTTGCGAGGTCATTTTACTTATTAGATTCTCCAAGCTGGTATAATCCCTGCATTATATGCACTAGTAGAGACTAGAACAAGTAAAAACAAAGTGAAACCTATACTAGAATTATTAAAGAACGGGAAAGAGATATTATAATCTTGATTCTTCAAATATGTAATTCTTTTTTTATTTCTTTTTCAGAGTATATTAAAAATATGTCCCGAGTCACTTCTGAACGAACGCTACATATCCGGCTACAGCATCACAGACAGGCCTCCTCTGAGCCATAGCTATCAGGAATATGACACTGACGAAAAAGATTTTCCTCTCACACAACCTTTGCTCAAGAAAGAGGGTCTGATACAATGTTCTGGAGAAGCCACATACTGTGGTGATGAACCCACTAAAAACTGCGAAGTCTTTGCATCATTTGTGTTAGCCCAAGTTGCGCTAGCACACATCGACTCTATAGACGCTTCAAAAGCTTTGGTATGTTATGAAATATATTTTGCACTTCCCACGTACTTATAAAACAATTTATAACAACAATCGCTATATTTCAGGCAGTTGAAGGTGTAATAGCAGTGTTCAAAGCATCGGATATACCTGGCACAAACAGTATGGTGAAAGTGGGCGATGCATTTTCCACAGAACTTGAACAGCTTTTGGCATCTGACAGAGTGAAGTATTTCAACCAACCGATCGCTATAGTAGTCGCTACAACACAAAAACTTGCCGACGAAGCAAGCTATTTGGTTCAAGCAAAGTATACAAATATTAAGCATGAAATAGTGCTAACAATCGAAGAAGCATTGAAGGCTCCTAAAGAAGAAAATAGAGTTATGAGTTATACGCCAATACTTCCCACAAGTCGCGGCATTGACATCTACAAAGTAATTAAGGGAACGTTCAAAGGCCCACAACAGTATCATCATATGATGGAGTTATACACGTGTGTCACTACTCCTAAGGACGACAGACTTTACATTAACGTTTCAACACAATACAAAGATTCTGTACAGAGAGCTGTATCCGCTTTGCTGAATATGAACGAGAGTCAGTACGTAATTTTTTTCGTTATATTTTTCACACAATATATTTTAATGTACTTATATTGGGTTCGCTCGCATCGCTTGCTACGAAGAATTTGGACATTTGCTTAGCAAGTGTCTCTATATTTGACGGGCCCGTTGGTGTAGTGGTCAGCATGTCTGCTCCTGTGGGTTCGATTCCCACCGCTGGCAGGTATGTTAGGTGATGCAGCTTTTAAGTACTTGTTGGATGTGTCTGGGATGTTTTATTTATATAAGTATGTATTTAAAAGAAAAAAAAAAGTATTTAAGTAAATATATCCTCGTTGTCTGATTTCCATAACACAATGCTTTAGCTACTTAACATGGGATGAAGGCAATGTGTGTGTTGTTGTAAAATATTTATTTATTTATCTATCTACCCCGCTTTGGGATTGAAAGGCGTGAAGTGTGTACTTATATTGCTTAATTACTTTTTGTTTGTGTTGTAGAATAATTGTCGAGACACTAAGATGTGGCGGGGGTTTCGGAGCTAAACTCTTAAGGAGTAATTATGCCACCTGTGCAACAGCACTGGTAGCAAAACTTTTGAATAAACAATGCAGAATGTCCATGCATCTAAGAGATGGTACGCGAGCCATTGGAAAACGTCCTGATGCTATGCTACAATATGAGGTAAACGCATATTTCTGTACAAGAGTAATAGTTTTCATAATTAAATCGTTATAATAAAAACGCCTTATTTAATAAAATAGCAATACATTTTTCCATATACAGAACATTTACATGGATTCTTAACACAATCTATGCACACACTTATAATCAGAAGATCTATTTCACGCAGATACTATTTATTGTACCTATGTTGCTGTAGCCATCCCAGATATTTCAAAGAGGGCGTACACAGAGAAAAATACGCGAGACCTGTGTTTGGAATGAAAGGGTTCCTGAACAGGAAATACATAACCCTGCTTTGTTTTATCTTAAATTAATTTCTTGGTATTTTTCACAGGTCGCTGTAAATAAAAATGGAAAGATTCAATACCTCGACTCAAAATTTTATATAAACGATGGAAACACCCACAATGAAAATGAAAACCTCGTTGTTGTAAATTCGTTGCAAAACAATTGTTATGACCCTTCTACTTGGAAAGTAGAGTCGTATGCAGTTATAACTGACATACCTTCTAATTGTGCTATGAGGGGACCAGGTACCTAATTTATTTTATAATAATTGGACTAATAAAGTCATATCAAGGCTTCACCATAATAAAAAAATGTGTTAGACTTAAACTGGTCCATGCTAATTAGACTTAATCTGGCATTAAAACTATAATCTTTTCTTTTTGACTTAGCCTGACAAAAAGGGACAGCTCAATGACAGAATTGCCCCGTTTCTCGAAGGGACATTAGTGACAATCTAACTAATGTGCCTTCCTGAAACTGGGCGTTCAACTTTATGTCCACGTTGTGCATTATTTTCTTTCAGGAAATTTTGAAGCAATAGCCGCCATTGAACACGTCATGGATCACATAGCGTTAGCCATTGATAAAGACCATGTAGAAGTAAGAGTAGCTAACTACCGAGCGGAAAATAACGCATTATTAGTATTATTACCTTTGTTCAAGAAGAAGACAGATTATGAAGAAAGGCAAAAACATATACAGAGTTTCAATGAACACAACCGCTGGAAGAAACGAGCTTTGCACCTGGTGAATATGAGATACGGTGCGTTGTATATGGGTAATTTTTCTGCCCTCGTGTCGGTGTACCACGGGGACGGTACAGTCATTGTCAATGGTGGCGGTGTTGAGATTGGTCAAGGGATCAATACAAGACTCGCTCAAGTAGCAGCAAAAAAATTTGGAATCCCCGTTGAAAAAGTTACCGTTCTATCGGGCACTAATTATACCAACCCCAATAATTTTGGAACTCAATCAAGTATAACTACGGAATGTGTAGCCTATACAGTGATCAAATGTTGCGATCAGATAAATGCAAGATTAGCTCCTGTGAGAGCCACCATGCCAGGCGCCTCCTGGGAAGAAATTGTTTTCGCTGCAGATAACTTGGGAATACTTTTGCAGGCGAACTATCAAACTAGTGACAAGGATCCAGCTTTAGTTAGTAACTACCCTGTGTATGGTATATCCTCGTTGGAAGTAGAGATAGACGTTCTTACTGGCCGATATTGGATCGTTAGAGCTGATGTGTATGAAGATGCGGGAAAAAGTATAAATCCAGCTCTTGATATGGGACAGGTATGAGATGTCAATCTGTGTTCATGTCGAAACTGTACATATTATTGCAATAGACAGAAAGCCAATCATTAAAATAATTTTAGAGTTTTGTTGGTATGTTATTTCTTTAATATTATTATTTGTTTTCAGGTGGAAGGTGCCTTCATTCAAGCATTGAGTCTGTGGACTATGGAGAAAGTAATTCACGACCCACATACCGGCGAAACGCTAACAGACCGCACTTGGAATTATCATGTCATGGGAGCTAAAGACATTCCTAACGATTTTCGCGTTTACCTAAGGAGGAAAGCCTATAATCCTGTAGGCGTTTTGGGCTCCAAATGTAAATGTCCTATTATTTTTTTAAAGTTTTACGCCAGAAAGCTCTCAAAACGTTTAAACGTTAGCAATATAAATAGATATTTATGTCATTGACATAAATAAATAAAATATAAAAGTATCGCTGTGTTTGTTACCAAACTCGGCCGAAACGATTGGACCAATTTTGTGTGCATATTGGTGAGCCCTCTAGCGTACGTCTGAGAATCGACCAACATTTATTTTTCACCAGCTGTGTTTCTTTGAATACGTACAAAGGCAATGCTTACAAAGAATACCTCGGGACTCGAAAGGGATTATGGGATAATGGGAGGGCACACTACTATTTTGTATCATCAACTTCGAGTTAATTTACATTTAATATTTCTCTAGGTTTTTAATAAGTTCCATTGTCTGCAGTTTCTTAGGGTAAAAAATTTGGATTAAGTCTCAGTTTACTTATAAACATGTAACATAATGTTTCCAGGTGTGGGGGAGCCTCCTGGTTGCATGGGATTTGTTTTTACTGGAGCCGTGAGAGACGCTATTATTGCTTCGCGGCACGATAGTGGTTATGAGAAATGCTACATTTCCATCGGTAAATATACAATACACACAATATAATACAATAATATTCAATCTAAAAATTGACGCAGATAAAGGCATATGAAAAGCTGTTACATACTTTTCACGTGTCGTGCTACCGTGACCTAAGGGTAATCACACAGAGATATCTCTCTTGGGACCACGATTCAATTTCTCTACCGAGGGCGTGTGATGAATTTTCCTCCGTATCCCTATGGTTCTCACCATGTGGGTAGATATCAGATAGATTCTTCATAATTCGAGTGAAGCCGGAGCGTGTCGTCAGTTTAGTATCATCATCGTCGTCGTCGACTGCTGGACGAGGGCCTCTCCCAATGATTTCCATGTTAATTTGGGGGAAATGTCACACAATCACAGAGAGCGTTGCGGCCAGTCCTCTGGAGAGTTCCCTTGGTCGCCTCTTACGACCACCACGACGGGATAAGTTGTGGTGGGGTGCTGACACGTGTATTCTATTCGCCGTCACCACAGGGTATACTCGTAGAAATAACATAGACTGAAGAAAATACTGCTGGTACACGCTCATCCCCTGCCACATTGGGTTAAATAGGCTCGGTGAACCGTGAGCATTTGCTTAGCAAGTGCCTTTGTCTACCCTGCTTTGGGAATGAAAGGCGTGAAGTATATTTTTACACTATCAGTATACCTCATAATTACCAGTAGGCTAAATTTAAATGTATGAAGTAATCATCATCTTGATTTCAGATTATCCGGTAACAAGTGAAGTGGTCGTCAAAGCAGCTGAAGTGCATAGAGAAGAATATCTGTTACATTAGTATAAGCAGTGTATTCATCTTAGTTTCATATATTTTAATTATGTTTTTAGTAGTCATCAGTACCTATTACACAAGGTCGGGTTTATGTATTCTAAATGCCAGTTTGCACCAGGTTATGGAAATGATCTTCTCTAAAATGTTTAGACGAAATTGTCTTTCGTTAGCATAAAGTATATATTTTTTTACAAAATATATTTTTGTATTTTTACTTCACCCTTGTCATCCAGGGGGCTAAGCAGGTCACGTTACAGATCTCCAGGACCGTGTCCTGACATACTCTTTTTGTTTCGTCTAAATTCATACACGATCTCCTGTTTCGTGTGTTTTTCACGCTATCTCTCCACTCCATCAAGACGTCACCCATAGTCCCATCAACCAAAGCCTCCTGGGCCGACCTCTACTCACTCACCCGCCCTCTTTTATCACCTACGTATATTATCTTTTTCGTTAATCGACTTGCATTCATCCTCTTCATATGTCCATCTAACTTAACCCTTAATATAACAAAGGGAAATATGTTCCCACTTAGTCCCTTTCCTGCCCTTATCCCACACCACAATTATTGTATTAGGTCAAAATTTCCATATACTGATATTATTTTAAAGAAATCACGTAGTTAGATTCATGTCATTAGAATTAAAAATCCAAGAAGATCTTATAGTCTTGTTGTATTAAAGTTTAACTAACTTAACTAGAAACACTAAACCCTGCAGAATAGAGGCAGACATGCTGACCACTAGACCAACGGGCTCAGCTGGCGTATCTAAATGCAATGTTTAGGGCATATAATTTTTGACGAAGCTTGTTTGCGATGTAAATCTGTATTTCATATTTTAACATAGTTGAATAAATAAATGGTATCCTAATATATAGTTATATAGATACTTTTCATGATGTACTAAGCATCTGCTATTGGTATAACGTGTGTTCTTTGCACGCAATACAACAATTATTACTTCAAATAATAACTAATCATGGAAGTTCGATTATATGTTTGTAAGTGCTACTTATTAAATAACAATAAACATTAAAAGGTTCCGTAAGTATTTTAAAGTAAAATGAATGTAAGCAAGATAGAGCAGTCTCTCTCTATTCTTCGGTACGTTTAAGAAAAGGATAGGTCACGGTTTCATGAAGTTGATGATGTTAAAATATCACAAACTACATAGAACATACTTAAGAAAAACATCCTAATTGACAGTAATTATGATACCATACCGAAAAAAATACTGTGAAAGGTCATGTAGACATACAGATCGTTCATAGTTATTTTACCTTTGACAAACGCCATTATGCCAACCGCGGTTTCCGACTATATAACAGCCAGAAGCAAAATATAATTATTTAAGGAAACGCGCACTGACATGATATTAAAAGTTTAAAACGGGTATTATAGCGCGAAGATTAACCAAAGATAAGCATTCTGTGTGCGTGTGTTTGCTCGCGACCACGACACATGTAACTGTGTCGAAACGTCGGGCAAGCAACGAAGGTAAGCTGAATGCTTATCAGAGGTAAAATAACTGTGAACGGTTAGTATAAAAAGAGATGGTATTTTTAAAATCTCCAATAAACAATACCTATCTATTTCAATCAAATAAAAAATAAATACACTTGACACTTTTTAATGGGGAATAATTTGACAACATTTTAAAATAGTTTCTTTTGTAGCTGTGAGATGTCGCTAATATCAAATGTAGCTACTTCAATCAATCACTAGATACGTTTAAATTTTTATTAAAATCCGTTTGTAGTTGCTTGTTGTATTTACTATCGCGAAATGATGATATTAATAAATATTTTAATAATAAAAACGACGTCGTTTGTTTTTGTTTTGAATGAAAAATATTTTTTAATTTTAGACTTATTAATAGTGTGCGAAAGCCGTAGGGCCATTCTCTTTAAAAAAAACCTATTGCTTTCGATTCTAACGCCATCCGTGGTAGATTTGGGAACTAAAACTCGATAATTCCCCAGCAGGTATGCGTACAAATATTTGCCTAGCAATTCACCAATTATATATATTTATATTAGCGTATCCTAAAGGTGTTAACGGACTTCAGCATTCACTTGTAACTGTCGAACTACGCTATGCTATTCTTGTAATTTTAATGTCATATTACATTTGCAAGAATACTCATTACAAGTGAATGATCAAGTCTATCAGCTCCTTAATCTGATAGAGGCTGGGTCTATCGCAGTTAAATGGTCCAAACAAACGGAATTCCTCACCTCACCGAGACATCGGGTAGCGTACATAGGTTCAGACAAATATACCGATTGTCCTAGTATAATCGATCTCGAAACCATAACCGTCCCATCCCATTTCGACGCCCAAATAACCACCAACAACTAGACTACAAACCCTTCCCTCATTTCTGCTTTAGCTTTAAATACTATTAAGTTGAATTAAATGAGAATCATATCAAATACAGACTGTACCTTTATTCATAACCTGTAATCGAATGCGAGAGATATAATTTGGGGGATGAACTCCCATACTAATAGCATATTTTTAAATGCGAAAGTCTATCTGAGAAAACTCTATCTGTCTCGCTTTCACGCCAGAACTACGGAACCGATTTAAAGAAAATTTGGTATACAAATAATTTAGAGCCTAAAGAAGGGCGACCGAGGGAACCTCCAGAGGACGGACAGCAGCGCTCTCTGTGATTTAAACGACAACACAACTGCGATCACCAACCCGCCTGTAAGACGTGGCGATTATTGACATTTCCCCCCCAAATGATCATAAAAATCATTGGGGGAGACCCTCGTCCAGCAGTAGACACCATGCGGCCGATGACGATGATGAGTAACGACATAAGCTACTTTTGATCCCGATTCTGTGGGACGCATCACTAAAGTTATAGTTATAGTTTTTATGAAATACCGAAAATACGCGAATTAAATCGCGGGACGTACAGTAGCGGAGGAGAGAAAGTACCCATATAATGGCATGTGATATTCCATGAGATTTTAATTCATAATTTGTATTGATAGTAATTTTATAATGAAACAGCACTCAACGTGTGGAAGTTTTCAAGTAATTCTATGACTTTACTTACTTATGAATTTTGTAGTTTTCTCATGGACGCAATTGTCAGGGCTGAACCAAACTAGACACGAGAAAACCAACATTCGAATAAAAAATTCGGTTCCCTCAATCCAAGGTACAACCTTGAAAGAGAAAAAAAAGACAATCGAATTTAAAACTCTATTTTCGAAATCGGTTAAAAAGGACATAAACTTCCTGTCATTTTCTTTCAAGAACACGAGTGATTAATGATCTAAAATTGTAAACATAATTGTATTAGATTAAACGTAATACCCACTACGTTTAGTGTACGAGTATATGCAGTATCAATTACCTATTGCAACATTTGAAGTTGTGTTTTAATCATTCCGTTTTCATTGTATTAAAATGTTGAATAATAACGATTTCAGCAATGTTTTACTTATGTATGAAGGTACAAACTTATCATATAGATGTATTTAAGTTTTTATTAAATTTGCATAAATAAGAATTATAAAATACTACTAGACACCCCGCGGTTTCATCCATGTAGTTTTACAAAGAAAACTTTAATATTCGCCGTAATGATTAAGTTTTCTAAACTTGGAATTTCATATTTATTTCAAAAATTTTAAGCTTCATAGTCTTCAATATTTTAATTATATTTCCTTAAAGGTTTCTTCCCCGCTTGAACCCCTTACAACACTTTTTTTTGCATTAAAGATTAGGTAGGCTATGGGTCTAGACTATACGGTACTCACTATATCAAATTTAATTTCAAACTTTCAGTAGTTTTCGCGTGTAGGCACGACACACAGACATTTATAATAGTGGGAAGGATGTACCAACTGTTTTATGGTACGCGCTTCTACGGTGAATCCCGGTATCGCATCCCGTTTGCTCTATACTATTACTAGATGACTCGGCGGCCCCAAGTTCTTTCCAGCTAACTCCCGTTCCCGTGGGAATTTTCCTATATCCTCTTACAACTAAGCTTTATATTTATTAAGGATGATATTTGTAGATGTGATTTATATAATGCAGGTAGCATCCCAAATTTCAAGCGTCTCACTTGAGCGGTTCAGATTTTTCATACAAAATAATTTTCCCGTGAATTCCTGTACCCGTGAGAATCTCGGGAATCCCTTTCTTAATGCACCCCTACGGTAACTAAGCTACGTCCGTTCCAAAAGTATCTACGTTTAGCCGTTTGGGCTGTGCGTTGATATGTCAGTCAGTGAGTCAGTCAGTCAGCTTTTCCTTTTATATATTTAGATGACGTATGTCAGTCTAAAGTGACATTCAACCACCCTAATTATAACTAACCTTGTTACTGTACGACGTCCGTAGATATATTAGCACTGTAAAGTAATTACCATTTTTTTATTACTTACCTGGCTCCATGCGAGGTCTTACAGTAATATTTTTATGGCTGTGTGACAGAGATAACGCTATATGAGTAGTATAACACTATCACAGTCCCACAGCGTAAACAATTAAAGATTCATTGCTAAACTGGTTCGTAGAAAAAAATATACCGTATTTTTCTAATAGACTACGAAGAAAAACCGCCTTTCTCCTAAATAATATTATAAATTAATTTACAACAACACACACATTTCCTTAATTCCATGTTAAGTAACAAAAGCACTTGTGTTATGGAGTTCAGAAAACGAAATATACTTAAATATTTTTTCTTTTAAAGTCATATTATATAAATAAAACGTCCAGACACCTCCAACAAGTACTTAAAAGCTCATCACCTAAGTACCTGTCAGTGGTGGGAAGCGAATCCACGACCCTACAGACCGATATGCTGATCACTACACCCACGGGTCCGTCAATATTAACCCCATAATGTCAAAACCCTTGCAACAAAACCCTTCTATCTACGCCTCAATTATAAGGGTAAAAGTGATGTAGGAGACATAATGCCGGGTCTCTGTCCACCCCATTAGAGATGATGGAAATGAGTATACGTACGTTTCATAACAAAACATTCCACTACTAATTATATGTATTTAGAATTATTAACATTTTTCGGTACTAATGATTCCGTCTTCCTTTAAAACCGGACGTATTGCATCCTATTACATGTTAAAAGAGAAATAAATATACCAGGACTGATACAAGTGGAGAAGCGTGGTCTACTTGTCCCATTTTGTGAAAATTAACTTGAGATCCCTTTTTTTGGCGTGACGCCTTAAGTACAGTAAAAAATCTGGTCTACAAAACTCATATAAATGTCCTTAGTTATAAAGGTTTATTTTTCATTTGTCACAATATAAGAAGACTAGACTACCTAGTGAGCCGGTACCCCATTTCGACCATGAAACACAGGACTCTGACAATGCGGGCAGGTCATAATTATAGCATTAAGTTTTGATTTTCCTTCTCATTTGCCTGTACGATTTATTTTTATTTTTCACTAGGTGTCTCGGCAAACATTTGTTTTTCCATAGGAAGTCGCTTTTGTACCCCGTGTATTGGAAGAAATACACTTTTCAAACCTTCCCTGATCTTCCACGTGTGAATCGTGTGATTCAAGACCAAAAATAGCCAAATCGGTCCAGTCGTTCTCAAGTTTTAGCGAGACTAACGAACATCTAGTAATTTTTATATATATACTAGCTGTCCCGGAAAACATTAGTTTTTCCATAATAAGTTGCCTTTGTATTGGGCGAAATACAACAATGGTAGATGCGTAAAAAAATAGATAGTAGCCGATTCTCAGACCTACTGAATACGCATGTAAAATTTGGTAAAAATCTGTAAAGCCGTTTCGGAAGAGTACGGTAACTAACATTGTGATATGGAAATTTTATATATTAGATGATTGTGTATATCGTCTTGTGTGTCGAGAAAATATTTCATTCATTCATACGTTACTGATGTTTTACTGAAATCAAAACTAATATACTTGGCCGACCCTAGTCTCAATTTTCGTTTCTGTAGAGACCTACTTTACAATCAATGTATTATTGAACATTGCATAAAACCAAACCTATAGATATTAAAGCAATTAACTTGATTACTAAATGAGGATTAATTTATAAATATAATGTTGGCAGTGATGTGGGGAAACAGTTTGTTATTTCAAGTGCGGTAGGTACCTAGTACGAACAGGTAATTGGTTGCGCATTAAAATTTACTTAATTGTTTTAAACATGAGTGCATTGCTCACTGTGTTCAAGAATGCGGAGATAAAGTAACGTTTGAACAAGAAAAAGTTTATTTACCATGGATACCATAACATTCTCGATCAACGGGAAATCCTTTGAAGGTAAGTTTGTTTCAATTTAACAAAGTGCGTGTAAGTACACGTTAAATAATCTCCGAAATTACTATAATGTATATTTAAATTTTACCAGCAAAATCCACGGTGAAGGATAACGATTTATGGATGAGTGATTTTATATAAAACTAGCTGTCCCGGCAAACATTTGTTTTGCCATAATAAGTTGCCTTTGTACCCCGTGTATTGGAAGAAATACAACTGGTAGATGCATAAAAAATAGTCTGTTAAACTGCATCTAGAATAAAAACTATTCGGAATCCTGTATATTGAAAACCGGTAATTGAGCGATACCGAAGTCGATTAACATTTTGATTTAAACATTACGCAAAAATGGAGGTTTTACAGGACACTTATATCTCTTAGCTATGACGGATGGCGTAGCTTTATTAGGAGGGATAAATGTCAACGAAATTACTAACTTCAAGCAGTCAGACAGATTGATTGTTTACATGTTACAAAAGTGTCCGAAGTTTGAATAATTTGCCAAAATGATAGAAAACGCACTCTGACACCTTGAGTTGTCATTACAATGAAAAACCGTTCGTTCACTAAGTATTCTATATTTATTTATTTTGTTATTCAAAATGTCCTTTTTGAACTCGTATAACATTATTCTTAGTCTTCTCAAAGACGAAAAAACTAAAAAATTATGTACTAACGTAAAATCGAGCCCCTTTTTTTCGTATACTATCTTGTACAAAAGTGAAAAAAGTACTGGTATTATCGCAGGTATAAGCAACATTTTCGATGTTTTTCAATAAACGAGAGGGCCGTAAATGGTAAACAAACATTTATCCGTTTTTAATTTCAACATGTTTGACTGATGATGTCGAAGGCTTCAATATTTCTTTTTTTGGCTTGCTCAATAACGCTATTGCCATAAAATCGGACTTTAAAATAGATAAGATAGTTAATACAATCGAATATCGCGTAGAAGGGTCTCCTGAAGATATTCTAAAGTTGCTGAAGTCTGAAGTTAATATTCAGAATATTCTGTCTGAAGGTCTTCAAGGTACCTAATGCACAAGTGTGCTCCAGCGTACGTGGTACACCACATCGCTGCTTATCATCATGAAGGACGATGGTCAAATGCTTGCTTACTGAATTTAAAAAAAGTGTATTTCCTTATTCAGTTTGGAATGTTTCCTTATGTACTTACATACATCATCAAGCACGCAGTCCAAGTATAAACCAATTAATTAATTATTGGTGTTTTTACTTGGACTGTACAGTTCAACTACGTTTGGTACGCAATAATAATTATAAAGAGAAAAGGAGCAACTTTAACCAGTACCTACTAATCGCCCCTAGGATTCCCCTCCATTTATCTGGTTTGCGATCATGAAACCCTGATTCTATCATGGGACCACTTTTGAAATATCTACTTTCTATAAAAAAAAATAATGAAAATCGAATAGTAAAAGACGCAGTTGCCCGCGAACAAACATAATTATCATACATACATCATTGAGTAACCTACTTTTTTTAAAACGCTTATAAATGATTGGTAAAACCTGGAATGTCACATGACACAATAATAACAGAGAGTGAGACACATTATTGGTAGTTTACATAGAAATAAAATAAGCGTAGTTGCGGAATTATGAGTCTATAGTAGTTTATGTGGCAGTGAATTAGAAAAAGTTTAAACTATTACTTACAGAAGAACACCCTGGATACCTACTAGCGACATCTACATAAGAAATTTTTGGAGTTTGAAAATTCCCCATTATTGAACGGATAATTAGATTTGCAAGTCATAAGGATTTAGTAGTAGGAGGGTCAGAATTTTTTTTTTATTTTTTTAGTAGGTATTTATTTATTTATTGCCTAGCATCTTAAATCTAAAACATAATCATGTTAGGGCGTTGCAACAATAACAATAATAATAATTGAAATTAAATATTATTACGTTTCTTGACCAGTTGGCAAGGAAGTAACGGCCACGACGTCTCTAAATGATTTCATCAGACACGTAGCGGAGCTGCGGGGAACCAAGTACATGTGCCAGGAAGGAGGGTGCGGTGCGTGCGTCGTATCGGTCTGCGATTCGGAACAACACAAATTCTCTGTTAACTCGGTATGATTGGTGTGACGATATTCATGTACTACGCTTTATATCGCTCCAGGCGGCACATCGTTCTGGTGCTGATCACTCTCTAATTCTGATGCATTGACACTAAGGCCGACCGAATACGTACGGATCTTTCTGTAGGGCATACGACTATTCAAGTAAAAACATTTGTCACAACTGACGTAACATTTATTGTGAGCTGTTTTTTATACTAGAATAGTCACACTCCGAACGGAAGTTTCCAGAAATGTACGACCGACCTAAGACTAAGTCAGGGCCAGCGGATGGGGACGGAGAGGATGCTGAGGATGCAGCTCCCAAGCACATTTTTTCTCACTGATTGACAATTGTATGTATTTCAAGTGACCTGTAGATCCTGGCTCTAACAGGAGGCACAGTGATGGGAACGAAGGTGGCATTTAAGCTTACCTTAGAAGAGGTTTGCGTCGAAGGGTTGTATTGAATTTACACCTGCATTCCTAAGAGTTCTGCGAGAGCCGACATTTTTATCGAGTCTTGTCACGTATCAAGCCAAAATACTCCTTTCTAATGCTAAATTAGTTAAGTAACAACAAACAGATGTTTTAGTAACTTCGAACTTTTGGTCCTACACACTTCAAAATCGGAAATTGCACCTTCCTTTCTTCCTACCTACTTTCTAGGATGTATCAATTTTCAGTGCTTGGTATCGATTTTATCATGCGACGGCTGGGAGATAACAACCATTGAAGGCATCGGCAACCGACATGATGGATACAACGTTGTACAAAAGAGACTGGATCACTTTTTCGGTTCGCAATGCGGATACTGCAGTCCAGGATTTATTATGAACATGCACAGGTAATTATTAAAGCAACTTTATACAGAACACATTTTTACTTGACAGTAGCAACACTCTAAATAATTACCGTCAAAACTTTTCAGTCTGCTGCAAAGCAAAAAATCCTTGACGCCGGCAGAAATTGAAAAATCCTTTGGCAGCAATCTGTGCCGTTGCACCGGATATCGGCCTATTTTAGAGGCCTTCAAATCATTGGCCACGGATCCTGATGAGAAACTTCTGAAAAAGATTGCAGACATAGAGGATCTTAATATAAAGACTTGTCCTAAATCTGGGAAAGAGTGTAAGGGTGCTTGTGATAAATCCCTTCAGGAACGCCTGCAAGAATGGTGTCTCATCAACAAACCCAGCACTGTAAAAGAAAAGAAACTTACATTGTGCGACGGTCGATTGTGGTATTCCGTCAACAAAACTGAATCTATATTTAAAGTGCTTAATGAGGCTGGTTATGATAATTACATGTTGGTGGCAGGAAATACTTCGAAAGGTTTGTAGAATTCCTGAAAATTATTTCTTTACTTGGCAAAATAGGCATATTAAGAGAAACACAAGTATCATCATAACATCTTTTATTTCAGGCGCTTACCCTATAAAATTTCTGCCCAAAGTTATAGTAGACATAAATAATGTAGCTGAATTGAGGGAGTACTACATTGACGTCAACTTAGTCCTTGGTGCGAATATGACACTTACTGCCACTATGAATCTTTTCGAAGAATTGTGTAAAACGCATGAAGAATTCTGGTATCTGCATATACTCTACCAACACCTGGAAAAAGTTGCTCATATACCAGTGAGAAATGTAAGCACATTTTTATTCATATCTCAATTTCCTTTAGTCCGTCAACTCCAAATCAGGCTAAAAGTTACTTATAATATTATCGTGTTTAATAACAGTATGGTAATTATCTAGAGTTTCGTCAATGTTCTTGATTTATCGTAGTAGAACCGTGATTTAATTTTATATTTTAATACATAAAAATAATTATAATCTATCTCAGTTAAAACATTGGCGGGCAGTAAAATAGACATACTAGATGTTTTATTGTTATGACGCCTATAGGCGTTTACTGTCCGGAAAAGAGTTAACGACAACACAGAAATTTCTTATTTCAGATCGGTACTCTAGCCGGCAACTTGGTGTTGAAACACGAACACCCAGACTTTCAGTCTGATGTATTTTTGCTATTGGACTGCATAGGCGCAACATTAACTATGAGTGAGTATTAAATATTGGCATAGGTACTAGTACCGATTAGCACAATTGTCATGTTATAATTTAGTTAATTTTCATCACTATCTCCAAAAGTTATGTCCACTCTACTTGAATTTATAGATGTAGCAATAAACAGTTTTTTCGCTTTTAGTTTAAATTATATAGATTTTGACTGTGCAATTCTATCAAAACTTCGCTAATATCAATTTCACTAATCACCAGATAAGGATAAGAAATGGATAAGAAGTATAAAGTAACAGGGTTGTCGTGTATGTTCTGAAAGCTAATAATCTATATGCATATTAAAATTACATACATACACCTTCACACCTGTCTCCCAGAGGGGTAGGCAGGGACTACAGATATCCATTTCTCAGGGTCCTGATGTACCCTTTTCGCTTTATCTACATTCATACATCTTTTCATACATGATCTCTCTTCTCTTATCTTCCGCCAGAACATCACCAATCTGGTCGAAGTCCTTTTAGGGCGACCTCTACTCACCTGGCCCCTTACATCACCCTGATAAATCTCTTTCGTCGTCGAATCGACTTTCAACCATCCTCTCCATATACCCAAATGTTGCATATTAAAATTGGATCATAAGAATAAATTATGTCATGTTTGCACACGTGTTTCAGATCACACTGTAAAAATATTAATAATGATACAAAATGATGTCTCTTTTACAGTAAATAAGAAATCAGACAAACGCGAATTTACACTGAAAGAATTTATGAATGAAAGCATAGTTGGTCAAGTGATTACCAATATCAAACTTCCGCCTCTGTCAAAAGACTGTGGATTAGTAACATACAAAGTAAGTTAACCATACACTATTAAATGATTACCTAACTAATAACGAAAGTTATACATTGTTACACATGTTTCAATTGTACACACGTTAAGGAACCAGTGAATGATACTAAAGTACAAACATTGCGTAAGTTGCATGTTGTATAAGTCTTTTTATTAATAAGGGGGTTAAAATAAAATGTTAAAAATAACATGAAAAAGTTAAAAGACAACAGGAATAAAATACAATTTAGTAGGAACATAAAACAAAATAATACCTAATACTATTTCCATAAACCAGGTGGCAGCTAAGGAGCAGAATGCGCATGCGCAAGTAAATGCTGCATTTCTCTATAACTTCAACGAATCCAACGATGTTATAGAAACAGCAAGTATTGTATTTGGAGGCATCAATCCGCATTTCAGTCATGCTTTGCAAACAGAAAAGTTGTTAATCGGCCGCCACCTCTTCGATAACAAAACAGTACAGGAAGCAGTTCATTGTTTAGCCAAAGAATTGAAGGCCGACGTCAGGCCTCCAGAACCGTCGCCCAAAGTTCGAGAGAAGATAGCTATTGGTTTATTTTACAAGGTTATTTTGTCTTCCTTTCTTCTGTTGCTGCACTTGTCAAAAAATTTGAAAATCCTTAAAAAAAATTAAGGAATTCCACTTGAAATGCTTAATTTCATTTTTTAAATGTGATAGATTCGCATTGTATTGTGGTACGGAGTTCTCTTAGTTTCTCTTAATAAGACATAAGCCAAAACAGTTCTTAACGCACAGTATACCTTGCAACAATATTATAATATTATATTGTAAGAAACACTGACCTTCAGCACAAAGACATAAAAAAAATACTTGGGTCATGGAAACGTATCACCAAACCAATTTTTTGACATGTAATCCATAATTACTCCAATATTAATTTAACGGCTCATTTTCCAGATGTGATATTAACCAATATACATTTTCAGGGTATAATAAAATTGTGTCCTGAGAAGATTCTAGATCCTATCTACGAATCGGGAGCTACAATTGTTGATAGACCACCAGTGAGTCACAGCTATCAGGAATATGATACCGACAGCAAAGATTTTCCACTAACGCAACCATTGTTGAAAAGAGAAGGTATATTGCAATGTGCTGGAGAAGCAAGGTTCAGTGACGATGAACCAGGCTTACCATGCGAAGTGTTTGCGGCTTTCGTGCTATCGGATGTTGCGAGAGCAAATATTGATTCAATTGATTCTTCAGAAGCATTGGTGAGTAAATTACCGTAAGAATTCAATTTTACATTGTCTTTAAACTTGTAGAGTACCTACTCACAATATGTTAAAATGTACCTGTACGTGTATGATTAGAAATGCAGCAAAAAAGACATACAAACTTTCTTTATTTAGTAAATTTATATGTATATTCTTGAATAGATGAACATATTTGTTCAACGACATGTTGGCAAATATTCCTATGTAGCCAAATATCCGGGATATTCCCACCCACTTTCCCACCACTGTGATTCCTGTTAGAGCCAGGATCTACAGCGGCATTCACAATAGATCAGAGCTCAATCAATGATAGTCGTTAATAGATCACCTTGGAGGGCTAACCGTCTGTCTTGGATCCCACATAGAAATTAAACTAAAGACGATATAGACATATGAGGAAAAATATATTTGCGCTGCAGTGCAGAGTTTTCCTCCTTTGACTTCCCTAATCTAAATAGCGGGAGGGAGCATTATTACGAAGGAGACACAAATTGCCTTTTTTTGGGAGAGTACCACAGACGAATGCCGAGAGTTCAGTAACTCTAGCGAGCTCACGTTCTAGCCTACTAAGGCTGTATCGGCTATTTATTATAGTTCACGGCAGAATACCAAATATTATGCCGTGAACTGTAATAAACCTTAAGAATCTCGTTCAGAATCTATTTTTCCGTCACAGTGCCATCTCACTCAATTATTTTTGCAATTACCAATCAGTTTGTTTCAATTTCAATTACTTTTATACAGAAAATCGACGGAGTTCTCGCAGTTTATACCTCAAAAGATATTCCTGGTGACAATACAATAGTGACATTAATACCCGCATACATTTTCGAGTATGAAGAACTACTTGCTAGTACCGAAGTCAAATATTACAACCAGCCAGTGGCTTTAGTGGTGGCGACTTCACAAAAGCTTGCAGACGAGACAACGTATCTAGTTAAAGTAAAATATAGAAATGCTCGTAAGCCAATCGTCAATTTGAAAGATGCAATCAAAGCACCTAAAGAAGAGAACAGAGTTCAAGAATATGATTCAATAACTCCTACCGACAAAGGTCTGAATGTAAAAAAAGTCGTTAAAGGAACATTTCACTGTCCACCGCAGTATCACCATATGATGGAATTACATACAAGTGTGGCAACACCTGTAGATGATCGAATAAAAATCAAATGTGCTAGTCAATATATTGACTCTGCTCAGATGGCAATTGGAAGGCTCTTGAACATGCCCGAGTGGCAGTAAGTTGCTTTTGTCTTAAATAATTTATCTGGTGGAAGTGTTCTTTCTATAAGTATGTAGATATTTAAAATTAACTACATAACTGAATTCTTCATGAAGTTGATAATGATGCAGAAATGTCCTTATTCTGTAACAATAATCAGTTTTGTAATTTAAGAATAGTTTGTTTCAATGGGAGTCTACTTATGCTTAAGTCTCTGTTTTGTAAAAGCCATTTAGCAGCTTCAAAGGTAATTCAAAATCGTCGAGATCTGTACGGACCGATTACTTAAGACTTTTTTTACTTGAATAGGGCTTTCAGAACATTCCTCGTTAATTACGTACTAATTTATTTAATACTGTTATTTCTCACTTTACAGTATTGAAATAGAGACAAGCAGATGTGGTGGAGCATTCGGATGCAAAATATTCAGATCCAATTTTTCTTGTTGCGCTACAGCTTTGGTTGCAAAATTACTTAATCGACCTTGTAGGATGTCAATGCATCTAAGAGATATTATGCGGGCTACTGGAAAGCGAACAAATAGCTTTATTGAGTATGAAGTAAGTAAATATGAAATATCATAATCATCATCGAGATACCGTAGTCCTATTTTAAGTGTCCAGAACTACAGGGCGAAAATGAATAGTTGGTGATAAGTGGTGAACACATCGCCCAATTGCACAAAGCTCTTTCAGACCCCGAACACCCCATAGATCGCCTCTTACGACGATACACAGCTGGTCGTCTTTTTCCATCCAAGACCAGCACAAGGGTTCTTCTTGTAATACTTAAAAAGCATGACATACTAACAAAATGTATTATGAACAGGTTGGAGTCGATGACGACGGTTGCATTCAATATTTGAATGGTAAGTTTTACATCGACGATGCTAAATCACACAACGAGAATGAAAATAGTTATGCTGTTGACGGATTCACCAATTGTTACGATTCTAGCCGTTGGACTTTAAAATCATATGGTGTTATCACGGATAAACCCGTAAACTGTTACATGAGAGCACCGGGTAAGAGACTCTTGACATTTTAATGTGCATAATTATTTTTTCCAATGTGGTTAATTAAAAGTACAGACTTCTAACAAGACTTATTTTTAAGGCACTATTGAAGGATTGGCTGGCATTGAACACATCATGGATCACATAGCCTATACCGTTCACAAGGATCCTGCAGACGTTCGAATGGTAAATTATCGTGTAGAGGTAGATGCGCTTAAAACTCTGGTCCCGACATTTCTAGAAAAAGTGGATTACCATGATAGAATGAAGAAGGTCGAAGAATTCAATTCTAAAAATCGTTGGAAGAAAAGAGGAATTCACATGATCAATATGGCATTTCATCTTACGTACTTCGGAAACTACTCAGCTCTTGTGTCTGTATACAACGGTGACGGAAGCGTAGTTATTCATGCAGGGGGAGTAGAAATAGGACAAGGTATATACACAAGACTTATTCAAGTAGCTGCAAAAGAATTCTGCATTGATCCTGAAACTGTGACAATACAACCTGTATTAAACACGGCATCGCCGAACAACACTTGCACCGGTAGCAGCATAACTACAGATTGCGTTGCTTATTGTATCATTAGAGCTTGTGAACAAATAAATGACCGGCTAAAGCCTGTAAGAGAGGATATGCCACATGCGTCGTTTAAAGAAATAGTAAGTGAAGCCAACAACAGAGGCATATTACTTCAGGCAAACTATCTGACAAGTCCAAATGATCCGCGTTTAATCGCCTACTATATTTTTGGAGTTGCATTGCAAGAAGTCGAGGTGGATATTCTTACAGGAAGATATTGGATGGTAAGAGCTGATATATTTGAAGACCCTGGGAAGAGCATAAATCCTGCTTTAGACGTAGGCCAGGTAAATATTAATTTTAAATTTTATAACTTCGTTAAGACTCACTAATTGGTAATTAAGGATACATAACTTTTGTTACTAGTAGTGTGTGCGTGCGTCCGTAATTATTAATTTTATTAGTAATGTCTGACTTTAAAATAAGTAAATCATAAATATATTTTCTTATAATCTCATTATACTTATACCATTAACAATTATCCTCTTTACTTGATAATTGATTGCACCCATAGTACCTATAGAATACTATAGGTAAACAATTGAACAGATAGCCCGGTACCTATGCAAATTGGAATGAAGATCCAATAGAGGAATAGGGACAGCTATCTGTCAACGAATTATACACATGGCCAGTATTTTGATTAAGATAAATCTCATGATTACTTAATAGTTTTGATTACACTTCGAAAAAAACAAACTCCACTCCTCGGGCTCTCTTAAAATATTTTCTTTAAGTCTGAACTTGAAGTTTGTGAAAAGTCTTAGGACACCATTTTTATTTCAAGGTCGAAGGTGCATTCGTCCAGGGTCTGGGTATGTGGACAGTGGAACACCTTGTGTACAATGATGATACTGGAGAGCTGTACACAGACAGGACATGGAATTACCACATATTAGGAGCAAAAGATATTCCGCACGATTTTCGTGTCTACTTAAGACGAAAAGCTTTCAATCCTGTCGGTATTTTGGGATCTAAAGGTAATTTCCACATCGTTTACATTTATTTTTTATTCACTGTGTTTAAATTTTACTGTAAATATAATTTACATGTCTTGTGCTGTTTTTGGACATAAAAATAATAATACTAGGTGTGGGTATTTTAAAGTCGTCATAATAAGGGACTTTTCACTGATACCCATACTTATATTTAGGAAACCTTAAGGGCCTTACTAATAATGGCAAAATAACTATTCAGAAATTATACCGAGCTTAATTGCATGTGAAATTCAGTAAACATCTATAACATTATTTTCTTCATGTGACAGCACGTTCATAGGTACGGGGGTAACTGTCTCAGACTAAATGTAACCTAACCAAAGGTTCCAGTTCCACTGGTATGTCCCGCTAAAGGGCAATTAATTTTTTTTTGACTTAACCTTGATTGTAGTATTTTATTTTATGTTGTACTTTATGCTCGTACACTGAAGGTCATTATGTAGTTCTCTCTTGTTCTGTCTTCAGCTGTAGGCGAACCTCCAATATGCCTCGCTTACGGGATCGTTGGAGCTCTCCGAAATGCTGTTGCGTCTTCCAAAAAAGAAAGTTATCATACATACCCATGGATTAATCTAGGTGAGAAAATATGTTTTACCTGAGATGCTGCATTCTAGTGCATCGGTAACTGTACTTGCATTAAAAAAAATTGTGAGCACGCGTTAGATTGCAGATTGGAACTTATACACACACAACGTCAACATATCGAGAAAAATCAAGTAGTAAAATCTATTTTATGTGAGGGCCTGCCACAGCGATTAACCCTCAAACCTTTACGGGATAAGATAAAGTAATAGTTATTATTTTTTATACACGTTCCTTTTCCTACTTTTGTACAATACTCAATTCTTTATTGCCGTCAATCAAAAAGAGCCAATCAATACAAAAGAGCCGTTGATAATTGTACCTAAATCATTGATTACAGATGTTCCAGTCACCAATGAAAGCATAGTGAAAGCAGCTGACGTAAATCTGGATGAATTCTTACTCTGCTAATTTTCATTACACTTGTTTATGTAAATCTACACTTAAAACACGTTTAACCAGCCAATACCACGCATAGGGATATTATATTTATCTTTGGTTATTAAAAGAAAACAACTTCAAAAAATCTGAAGAAATATAATCATCTTTTTATTTTAATAAGGATTTGCAGGCTATTTTTCAATGCCTGCCATTTAATAAAAATTGTGATTTGACCACATTTTTTTTAGAAAACTCCTCATTATAGCATAATATCATGAACTTTACACTCCTCCTAGGCAAACATTCTTTTCAAACATTGTTCTTGTATCCTGCTTTAGTTTAGTAATCGATGTATAATTAAGCGCTAAGTAATAATAAATTAAAAGGTGCTCACACAATATCCGCAATCTTCAATTCCCATTGAACGTTTAATAAAATAAAACGAACGTAGGCACCAATATACGTGGTACCTTTAAAGAATGTGTACCTTTATCCAACCAGCTACCGGTCGGTGAGCAAACAGCAAACTTTAATGAAAATCCTCTCCAGAGCTGCAGAACACCTGCTGCCATAAAATACGCGCTATCTCATGAGACTGTGCAATCGCTAGCTTGTTTTTAAAGTGGAAGTCCAGCTGTACCTACGCAACGTACAGTTCATTAACTTTTACTGTATACTTGACAGTCATTTTATTTTTAAAGAAACGCGCACTGTCATTATATTTACTGCTTTACCAAAAAACGCGGTTTATCTGTTCCGACTTTATACCATCATCATCATCATCATCAGCACATACTTGTCCACTACTGGGCATAGGCCTCTTCAATTGCACGCCACTGTGATCTGTTTTCGGCTTCTTCACATTATACCAAGCTCATCCAAAATTGTCAATTGTGTGTCAAATACGAACCTGTATTAACTTTGGTATAGGTTATAACGTGTGTATTGGTTGGGGGGTAAAAGATTAAAATCACCAAATGAAAATCGAAACGTCGAGCAAATAGCGATGGTAAGACGCATGCTAATCTTTTATTCTTCTTTTAAAACTTTTACTTTATTATTAAACAAAATGAACAAGCGTTTGACCACCATCCTATCTGAGGTTAAGCAGTGATGTGGTCTACGACGATGGAGCATAAAATTGTTCAGTAGGTACCTATTTAGCCGCGACTTGAAGACCTTCAGACTGTACTGCGCAGGAAACACAGACTCCGGCAAGTCATTCCACATCCTCGTGGTTCGCACTATTATTAACTTATTATATTAAACCGACTTAAAAAAAAGGTGAAGGTTCTCAATTCTACGCATTTTTTTATTTAATTAAAACTGTTGACTGGGTGAACCGATTTGATTGATTTTTTTTTTCGTTTGAAAGCTGACAATGACCGTGGGAAAACCACAAAAATCTTGATATTATACTGGTTGAAGTCGGTTCTTTTTTCTTTAAGTTACTTTGTCACTAGATGTACACCATAATCTGATCTACCTCCGTAAGGACGAAACTCGTATTAATGTCAGTGGACATTATCATTCATTTTTGACGCGACAACGTTTAATGACTCGATACTACGGGCTGCATGCACGAAAAATATGACGTCATTGTCCCGTTCCGCAAGCGAGTGTACCACTACTACTGCAGTGACGTTGTCACGCCAAACTACCGTCCGTACACCGACTTTACTTATAATATTAAAAATAAATACACTTCACGCCTTTTAATCCCAAAGCAGGGTAGGCAGAGGCACTTGCTTAATAAGCAAATGCCCACGGTTCACCAAGCGTATTTAACCCAACGTGACAGGGGGTGAGCCCATCGCCGTTATAGGGTTCACACACCTTGTGGTGTGCGGGTTTCATCACGATGTTGTCCTTCACGTACGAGCGTTGCGTTTGGCGTACATAGCTCTACACGTCCAGTAGCCGGAGACACAACCCGCGAATCTTCGGTTACAAGTTCAAGTATCGGACCAATGGACCACCAGACAGCGACGAATGACATTGAAGGTTATGAACAAAAATTCCTTCTTAAGTGAAACTTCCAGTACTTGAAGTACCTGTGTCCTATAAGTACACGGAGCTCTTCGACTGTGCAAAAATACAATAGGAATACTGTAATATTGAACTGAAGGACTGTACCTTTTTATAATAATAAATGATTGTACAACAACACACACTGAAGCACTTCTCTTATGGAATCAAGACAACGAATATACTTACCTTAAATTCAATTTTCTGAATGAAATTTGCTAAATAAAACACCCAGGACCACACCATCAAGTACTTAAAAGCTCAGTCACCTAATACCTGCAGCGATGTGAGAAAATCGCAACTCAGGACCTTACGGAATAGAGGCAGATCGTGCCTGACCACTACACCAAGTGGTCTTATCTCAAATGTCGACTACTTTCATTTGGCCAAACTGTTCTCCGGCGGTGTATCAGCAAGTTTATTCCCGTTCCTGTGGAAACTATAATAAGGACAAGTATCCAAAATACAATATATTTACCCTATGTGTTATACAGAATGCATTCAAACTTCAATTACACAGCTATAAAAATGCGCCGGTCCCGCTGTCCTTTCCTATAAGTGTACGTGGTTGTAACTTAGAACTCTGCACAACGGATTTTGATGGCAAATTTCTTTTCTAGATAGAGTCGACTCAATAGGAACGGTTTTAAAATTATGTATTCATTTATAATTCAGTTCCGTTCGGTGTACGCGAACGACCGGACGTGTGTACGGTGACTCAAAATCGAGGACAATGGCCTCTAACGTGATAAAGTGTAATACTTGTAATATTGTAATTTGCGAAGTGCTTGCGTTCATTCAGAACAAAGTGCAGGTCATGGATGAGGAAAGTCTGGTCAGAATATGTTCTTCAGCTTTTCCGAAGGAGGAAATAAGAATCGCTAAAGATCTGCTTTTCAACTCCATAGCGACAAAACAGCGGAACATTGTCCGAAAAGGGAGCGGAAAACCACAGCGTGAACTTAATGATATTATATCAGTATTTAAGCAACTTGATCACGAGTTCGTGCCTATATTTGTAGCGAAAGAATTGCATAAACTACCGCCAGTGACCTTTGATCATGTGGACCCGACAAGATTACTAAAAGATATAATTGTACTACAAAACGAGATACGTGTTATAAAGGACACTTATGTGACTAAGGACCAGCTAAATGATGAAGTGAATCATATAAAACAGGGGTCTTTCGTGGACAACTTTGATATAAATGTAAATAAAAAA
>SJJU01004213.1:0-36813 GCA_012932125.1 Conopomorpha cramerella | reverse complement strand
TGTCCTTCACCGTACGAGCGTTGCGTTGCGTACATAGGCTCTGAAAAAGAGTCCCATTGGTACACGTCCAGTAGCCGGACTAGAACCCGGGAGCTCCCGGTTACAAGTCAAGTGTCCGACCAACTGGACCACAGACGCCTACTGTACATATTATGTAAAATACTTTGTAAGATACATAAATTAGATAGGTAAGTAATCTTTACTTTTGTATTGCTGGCAAAAACTGCCCAAGTACCTAACACTATGGGTTTTTTTTAAATAGCTGGAATGTCCTACTTGCTAACCGAAGTACTTAGAATAAAAATGATCAACGGGTGCACTTTTATCAACAGACTAATGAGACAGACACATAGGTGGTAGAAATAATTACGAGACCAACGACAAAATGTATGAATGCTAAATGAATAGGGCTGCAAGTACAACTTATACGAGGTAAGCTGATAATGTGGATAGGACACACGAGATTCACACTTAAAGGTGAACAAATGGATTGTACAAAAAGAGATGATGCCAGAAAAGTTTTATAAAAAGCCAGGTTATATCTAATAAAACACACTTTGCAATAAAATAGTGACATTTACGTATAGATTTAACAACATATTATGAATATTAACTAATTTCGCAATTCCCAAATGACGTCAAAATATTCAAAGACATTAATCGTCACATACAAAAGTCTAGAGTTACCCTTTTGAATTCCGGTGGCTTTTTCTCGTCGATGTGGACGCGCGGCGGCTGGTCAATGTTCAGCATCACTCTGCAAACCACCCGATACTAATCACATCCAATACTCTGTAGACTTATAAACATTTAGACATTCTCTTTTTATAATAACTACGTCTGTTTATAAGAAATTAATTTTTATCGGGTTGTTAAATTATTTAATTTAATAAGCCTTATCGTTGAATCAAGAAACTTCAACCAGTATTAGTCGCCCGTTCATAAGATTTTAATATCGTTTCGTTTTATTTTGTCTGTCATCATCAAACACGGAATTGCTTATCATCATTCCAAAAAAAAAAGCAAAACTCCTTTTTGAAGTCGCTCAAAAATGGAAATAGTTAATTGATAAAAGTTGTTAAACGTACTTAAATCTCTACTTAAGTAATCTATTAGCAACTTCCTCTGCACTAGCTAATAGATTGCTCGCAGTTCATCAAGTGTAGATGAGCTTATCGCCATTATAACACAGGGATTGCACACGCGAGCATAGATATTTCACAACGTTGTTTTTCGTCACCGTTCTCGCTTTTAGTCTTCGCAGTAAGTAACAGTAACATTGGTACGTTCATATTCTTATAGTCAAGGGGTAACAGATGTACACAGGCACATACTATGATATAACTAAGATTATATTTTGATTATTACGAAATCAATGAATAGATTTTCCTCTTGGAAGGATTAATGTGAATAAATATATTATGTTTATAAACCTTCCTACAAAAACTCCTCCCAAAAATATCTAAATATTTTAATTGCCCGTAAACATTGAGAACTTGACTCCATTCAAACACAATTATAATGTTATGAATCTATTGAATAATCTCAACAAAGGCGTCGGATGTTTTAATTCAATTAAAACTTTGTGTTTGGAACGTACCGCCATGCTAATATTTCCCTGAATAAATATACTTACAATTAGGTTGGTACCTACGCTCGTAACTTTCCCGAGTCTGTCGACTTGCCACTGAAATTTGACACCAAATGGTGTTTGGGTTGATGAAAGTCTTAAGTATCTACTAATGGACGCTCGTTATCAGCACACTCTGTTATATTAACAAACAGTAGGTACGATATGAAAAGGTTTCGGTTTGAAGGAAGTTATAAGTAGGTAGGTAGTGATTGAAAAAGGAAACGCTGGTTTGGAGCGGATATTGTAGTTGTCAAAATGTAGCCTTGAGCACTCTCGACCAGAACAGACCATCGAGCATTCGCCGTTTTTATATTTGTCGAACTCAGCTCCGTAGAAATGTTACGTATTTTTTCCTCAATGTAACGTTTATAAATATGCTTATTACAGGTGAATGTCGATCAGCACTTAAAAGATATAATATTTATACAACATCTAAATAAGATCACGTCTGTCTTGTGCCGGAGGAGCACAAAAGACTTGCACCTTTCATAGTCATTAATCTCTGCGTCGATTATGGTGCTTTTAACGATTTCATTCGATTAAAAGTACCAACATGAAAAGGGAAGTGTTGTTTTTCTTTTTCACGTCATAAAAGCTACCATAATGCTATTTTTATTAATCAGGAACATAAAATGGATAGACTACTTTTTGGCCGACTGCACGACCTAAAGTAATTTTTTCGTAATACATTTTTTTAATCTGCCAAGTCTAAATTTTTCTTAAGTCACCATAAAAAGAGTGCCGTTTTTCAGGTCTTTGTGTGTTGCTATCCCATTAATAGTAGGTTTGCAGTTAATAAGTGAGTAAACGAGAGCTGTTCTCGTGACGTCACACTACCGTTTCATAGGAGATATCTCAAGAACAATGGATTGAAATAACGTGCTCTGCCTAGATATTAATTATCTTAGCTACTTAACTCATGTAAATACAGGTTGATACAGAAAGACCCTTTAAGTTCTTTTCACCATATGTAAATACCTCAAGAAGAAAATACAAATCAATCTCCCCGTACAAAATCGATCAGCTGATTATGCTTTTTGTATGAAGACTTCGATGGTTTTTTTTTCTTGACCACAGGGTCTATAGACACAGTAGACATCGACTTAATTATTATTTTAGATCCTGTATAGTTATAATACATGTATAGGTTATTAGTTTTAGCTAAGTGTGCTCCTAAAGAGTATAGTTATAATAGATGTATAGGTTATTAGTTTTCCTAAGTGTGCCTCCAAATGGTAATAAAGAGTTTACTTTAAAAAAAAATCGTACAAAAGAGTGAGTCCGAAGACGCACCATTATAATAGAAGAGTCTTTGACAGATTGATTTTTTTTCAGAATACTCCTCATTATATCGTTGTATTCGTGGGGTGGATGATTTTGTGACGTTATTATAAGAAAAAAACGTTACGCACCTGTATACTTTTTTTACTTGCAAATGATTTGTATACAAGTATAATAAGGTATATAGGTATATTCCATTTTAACCATACTTATTGCTAATAAATTTGTCACGACATGGGAACTTGCTGATTTTTCCTTTTATTTTAGATTTTTTTTGGGCAAGTTCAGTTTATATTGTTCAGTGTTAAACAAAAAATAACCTATTTGTACGGAAGAAAGATCATTTTAATCTTGACCCTATTAAGACACATGCCAATTTGAGTTGTGCCTTTAGCACCACCAAATAAAGTATATTTTCAATTAAGCACTGTACTATTGGGACTAGACCCATTTTATTTAAAAGCTAGGTTAAGTAGTAGTAACGACTCCATTAAAAAATCTGCATTATCTTTCTTTCCAACAAGAGGTTAAATCTCTTGGTTAACGACTATTAAATTTATATCATAATAGGGTATGAATGAATTAAGACGGAAACATAATTTGTTGCAAAACAAGCTCAGAATAGTGAACGCGCTAAATGTATTTCCAACAGTTGGCAATTGCGCCAATCTCGGTCTCCTTCCATCCGCCTTTGGGATTGCATCGTGGGTCACATTGTATTGAGTTAAGCATATTAGGGAGATTCCATTGAAATAGGTTGTATGACAAGGAAGCAAAACAGTAGATTCCCGAACGCTTGAATCCAGACCGAAGCGAGGGATTTGAGAATAGAATACTAAGAGAATTGACGGATTTAATTGCAAATGCTTGAAGAAAAAGGATTCTGCCTGTCGAGTAGCTTTTTGCTCTTTATAGGAACTAAAACAGAACAGATGATAAAAAATATTTAACATATTTATTTCAATATTGCATATGCGCAGACTTAATGCTAATGTATTTTCTACCAGTGAACCCAACTTGGGGTGAAAAGTTATCCGTGCAGTAGAGAATGTTGTAATAGTTGTATTAACTCTTGATGTTATTTCACGATAGTTTTTGCGAAGCTATTAAAACAATTTTATAAAATGATCTTTAAAAAAAAAAAACAAAAGAGAGATTCCAAAGGCGAACCATCATAGTACAAAGTAGTTGTTTCGTTTTTTCGTTCTTTCGTTTTTAACTATCTTTGACAGATTGTTTTTTTAGAAAACTCATTATAAATGGTTTTGGGTGAAAGAAATCGCACATTTTTGCGTATGTTGGCAACATTTAATGCAAGTGCCTTCAGCTTTACATTTCGTTAGCATTTAGAATATTAATTAGGCCGGGTCTCCTCCAAAATAGAGAGAAGAGATGAGCGATTTTTTCATACAGTTTTAACCCGCTGAACCCTTGCGCTGTGATTGTTTTGTATGAAACCTCTTCACTTCTCCGCTGTGGTAGGTACCGGCCTGACCCTGGGCTCTAGAGTACGCGTGTCGGTTATTGTCAGAAGCTCAAGGGTAATAATACAACAATACCCGTGTGTCCTTGACAGTTTAAATGGGGCTGCCTTCTGAAATTACTGTCACTTGTCTGTCCTTCACTTTGTCCCAATGCTGTCTATTGCACGAGCGTTACCGATTTAAGCCGAAGTGCATGTGGAAATGTATGTAGAGCAAAATTTACCTACCTTTTTCTATCGACCGTTTTGATTTGTTTTATTATGTTATTGTTATTTTTAAGCAGACAAAACGTTACGAAATTATGTTTATTTTTATGCTCTCTTGTTTATTTTTTTTATTAAAAGAAAACTCTTCATTTTATAAATTGTTTTAATAGCTTCGGAAAAAATATCATGAAATAACAAATATATAAATATAAATATTTCACAACAACACACACATTGCCTCAATCCCATGTTAAGGAGCTAAAGCACCTGTGTTATTGAATTCAGACAACGAAATATATTTACTTAAATACATTTTTAGACATTTTACAATTGGTGGGGATGTAGCTCAGAACCAGGAGAATAACATAGGATCTTTTAATCCCGTTCCTGCAATATAGAGGGTGCTATAGTTTGTACGACTTACTGAAACTACGCGAATGAAATCGCGGAGCGTCCACTAGTACTACTACGCTACTTATATAAATAAGACACTCAAGATTCATCTAACAAGTACTTAAAACCTCATCACCTAAATACCTGTCAGAGGTGGGAATCGAACCCACGACCCTACGGAATAGAGGCAGACATGCTGACCACTTAACCAACGGGCCCGTCAACCGTTATGTAATTGATGTTTTGTTAATAAATAAATGAATACATTTCTGCCTGAATTTCATACACCTACAAATAGTATAGGTACATAAGTCTCGTTCCCAATGACGTGATAGTTGCAATTTATAAAAGTCACAAATTTTATCAATGTGAATGGAAGTTTGTTTCGTTACGCTTTCACGTGAAAAGTAAGTACTTAACTGATTATAATGCAACTTTGTACACATATTTTAGATTTTTTAGAAGTGCTATCTAAAGCTATATTTTATACCGAAATCCAAACTGGAACATAATAAATCGTGGATAACACAGCGGAATACGTAGCTAGTAACTCATAACATTATCATTCTGAAACACCTCTCTTGTTTCGTCCACATTAAAAAATATATTCAAAATATGGACCGTAAACAGGGTTTGATTGTCTCTCCCGTGATTTTAAATATTGTGTGTGTAATATGCTATTAAGATCGATTATAAAATTAGTTTGATAACAATAATAAAGATGTAAAACGTAAAGAAACAAACAAATGTCAAATATGAAATAAAAAGATACAGACGAATTGAGAACCGCCTCCTTTTTTTTTGAAGTCGGTTAATAAAAATATGTGATTACAAAAAAGGTTCCGGAAAATCACCCTAAGGTTGACAATTCATATGAATGTCTTAGTTGATTTTTCGATAGGTATATACATAAGTTACATAGGAGTTACATATTAGGAATATGTATTCTTCCAATATAAAATGTTCCGAGTTAAAAAGAATAAGTCTTTCAGAGTATCCCTCGGGAGATCATCGAATTAGTAAATAAATCTCATTCTACACCGACTATTAAAGGCATAGGTAGATTTCTATATTGTTAAGTTTGTTTATTACTCAATTAGATTAAATAAATGCGTACTAAGACTTAATTACAAAGATTTATAGACAGTAATCACATATACAGTAAAATACCTCTCCATACCCCGATTTGGAATGAAAAATTCGGTGCGTGTGTTTTATGTAAAAATCCGAGGTATGATTTTAAAAGTGCTCTCATAAAATAATTGGTAAAATAAATTGTTGCCTGCCTCGGTCTCACGTTACGATAAGTCCTCCAGCATCATTAGAATAATGGTGGAACGGAGGCTATTCATATTCCGTGTAAATGGACCACGAGCAATGGTCTTAGGCACGTCAAAATGAACAATTTGTACTATAAGAAAAAATTCTGAGAAAGGAATAAACTATTCTTATCTACTCTTATGAAACGATATTGAAGAAAATTTTAAAAGAGAAAAGGAAATACAATCACAAAGGAATTTTAAAATTATAATTTGCTGAGGTATTTTAATAAGATAAAGCACAAGCATTATAGGTACTTTAAATATCTTCTAATAACCACAATTAGAGAGGACTATGTCCAGCAGTGGACAAATATGGGCTGATGATAATGAACCATTTTTTGCCTATATTGAATGATATTAGGAAATTAAATGTAATAAAACTTTGGCGAAGCATGTTGCCGATATAAATCTGTACGTATACCATCACTTGGAACATTTTGGAAAACGTTTTAAAGTAATTTCCTCTTCTCCTTTTTCCTTATTCCCTAATCAGGGCACACTTTGTCTCTTTCGCAAATTGTCCTCCGTGCTCAGTACGGCCACATGTTTGTAATGTGGTATATTTATTGTAATAATAATATCACTTCAACTTCGTAAATTTATATTCAAAACGTATGTGTAAGTAGTAAATTTCTCTAAGTAGGTACACACCACCACCAGCACCCAACGTTCCAAAAGCACTATGGTTTTGACAATGGGACGATTTGCCAGAGAGACGTATCCAGCCGAAACCCTACTCCATAAACTTTATGGCATAAAGTAATGTATGTAATACATATTGTTATTTAGAAACAAATATGAATGGCAAGTACGAACTTGAAATAGTGTCTGGTGAAAGGATCACAGTCGCAGAGTAGCATCCGCCTCCCGAAGATGAAGACCGTCTCCCCGACGAGCAGGTCCACGGGCGAGTAGTACTCCGTCACTTCTGCTTCCGTCGTCTCCATCACGCCAGACGGGAAGTCCACTACAATTTTGTTCACAAATTAAAATACACACATGGATTACCTACAGTACCTACTAAAATCAACGTTGAAACTCATGAATGAATTTGGACATTAAGGTATTATTATTACCATATCACTATTTAACTACATTTATATAGTCTGGATGTCTTCAAACTTTTAGAGTCGTGGGCGTCGCGGCGAGCCGACCGAGGAAATCTCCAGAGGACCGGAAGCAGCGCGCTCAATGAGTTAAACCACAACACCATTGCGATCGCCAATCCGCTTGTCAAGCGTAGCGATTATTGATTGGCATTTCCCCCCAAATAATCATGGAAATCATTGGAGGAAGCCCTCGTCCAACAGTGGCTGATGATGAAATAAGTGCGCTCCATCGTAGGGCACGTACCTCTGCTGAACATTATCACCATAATAAAAAAATGTATTGGGATACTAGTTTTTTTTAAGAGTGATCAAAACTGATAGACCACTTTTCTTGCCCGATCAAACATTATTAAACTCACGGCCATAATCCCTAATGGGGTAGACTGACCCTTGAGATACAATGGTGTCTTTTAAGTCATTTTTTAGTTAGAAGTTGTGGTTTAGATTGACAAATAATATGGAAATAAGTAGGCCGAAGATATGCTCTTCATGATGATGATGATGAAGAACAGATTTTACAGAGTTGAATTTTATATGAAAAAATACGTTTCGTTATTTTAAACACCGACTAAAATAAAATACATTACATTACAGGGCTTATCATTTTACCACTTTTTAATATGGTGCTTCATAGTTGCATTTACTAATTCTTATTAGTACTTAACGTCTCTTAGTAGTACAAATTCGTACTTAAATTCTTAATTATTGGCAATCGATATCCTTAAATAGGATATTAAATAGGTAAGTTCAGTTTCATTTTCCTTAAATCTTTGTTAGACAGTGATATTTACCCAGTGGTTTTTTAGCAATTAACGTATTTATGTCACTAAAATCGTTATTGATTCTATTGATTTCTAAGAACAGATGCCCTTGGTATATACCAAGGTTGGCCCATTCAGATTTGAACAGGATATCCTATAGTTCCAGATCTGAATGGGGCAACCTGTCTACTCATGGAATAATCGACGTGGAAACTAAACGATTGGCACCTTGTCCAATATCTTTAGACACAGAACGATGAAGGCAAACGATTAATTTAATAGCACCTGTAAATTAGGTACATAATTACTGTGAGTTAAATTAATCAAGTATCCTCACCTGGCTTTTCCTTCCACTTCTTGGGTATTTTCGTTTTCTTCAGCAACAAGGGAAATGGATCCTTCCCGCCTCGGCCGTCGTGCAATTCCTGTTCAGAATATGATCACATGGAAACTTATTAAGAACGAAAGTTTAGAAGAAGTGGTCTTGGAGTGCATAAGTGCAATTAGACGAACGTATCTAACTATTTAAATTTTCTACTGTTATTGCTATAGTTACGACTAGCAAATTTAATTAGAAAATGGAGAAAGTGGGATAAACCAAATTAAACAGTGTGTGCTATATATTTTGCAGCATATCTTTGACTACCATATTTTTTACCTTATATTACGTTGAATCTATAAACTGAACATGTTTTTCTTCTGTAGTATAAACTACACTGAAATATATCTATTTCCATACAGGTCATTTTCTTCTTCTCGAACACCGTTATTCTGTCATTTTTTTTTTCTAAGAAATTATAAGAACAAAGGAGATCTATTTTAAGTATACTTTCGAACAACTGAATTTACGAGCATATCTTAAAGTTAAGAGCTTCTTAAAATGAAGCTGTCTTTGTCATATCCTATACAAAATGACAGTGACGGCATCTTACTGAAGAGAGGCGTTCATCCCAAGAGGCGTTTGAGAATTCGGCTGTAAGAATAATTTCACGGGCACGGGTGGCGGCGTAGGAATAATTTTCCGGGTATAAAAGTTAAGTCTCCTTGAAGCCTTGAAGAGGATATTAACACTTTAAATTGTATTTACAAAGCAGCAAAGTGTTGGGTAGCAGCTGCGACCGAAGCCGGGTTCGGGGGAACGAATATCTCGAGATCAAGCGTACTCTGACCCCTCTAATTTATGATTCATCGTATATTTTCCTTCACCAATAAATATTCAAAACTTCTCGCGAGGATCTGGCTGAAAGTAGCGTATCTACATGTACTTTAGCAGAAACCAATTTTATTGAGGATCAACAAAAACGTCCAACAGCAGTGGTGTTGGTGCTAAAATATTATATTGGCTTCACATGCACAAGAATTTTGATTCGAATTTTATGGCAGGAGTTGAATTGCAAATTATACATTTCGCGTGCATTGAAATACCTAAAATACTGAAAGAAGTTAATCAAAAAGATCTCCGATGACTGATTAATCGGACAAGTGAAATGATTACAAGAATGGTCGAATGAAATGTATATCAATTTACCTTGATAGCAATTGTGTCGTCTTGAAGAAAGTACAACAACTTGTACGGGATAAGTTCAGCGCAGACATCTCCTTCACGGTTGTCCCACACGACATCGAATCTGCAACATATAAGCAACAACTCGCTATGGCATGACAAGCACAACCTAATTATTACTGTGAAGCTCTAACATGTGAAACTAGGGCACACCCAACGCGATACCCTGGCGCCCGACGTGGGATTCTATGGTGCCCAACATGTTACGCACTATTATTGCGCCCAACTTGAGCGACTACGCGCTACGCTTGCCGTATTAGTATGGTACCCTAAGATAACAGTCATGGCATACCTAACTATGGCGCCAAATAGGTGGTACTGAGATCCCTAAGAGATCCCTGACTCTGAATGTGCGATATTATGGGACATTGCATTTATATTGGTTTCTAATATTGAGACGGGTAGGTAATACTAGCGCTATCTATGGCTAACATTGCTATGTATTCTATGTATATGTGGCATCATTGCGCCCAACATGTTATATTGTGGCGCCCAACATGTTTATTTATTATAATTATTTATTTTATATATTATATGTTATACTATGGTGCCCAACACATTACCCTGGTCTATATTATTATGAGTACGGTTAGAGCTAAGTGTTCTTGTGATTTATTTTAAATTCTACGATAGGTAACGCCCCGAGTCCCGAAGTACTAAATTGCTCTTTATGAAAACATAACTGAGATTGTACTATAAAACTTCACTGTGTTGTAACTGCATAAATAAAACGGGTACACAGATACACCCCTATACAGCCATCAACAAAGCACCAGTGGCGATTTATCATTAAACCGGGCACTGGCAAGGCAGATGCATATTCATGGCACCTTTATTCATGTCGCTGTGACGTCACACAAAAAAACCTAATACCCTTATTTCACACAAGCTGACTTAATTTACTTCAGGCCTCAAAGTTCTAAATTTTAATACGAATGCATATATGCAGCATGTATAATAAAGGTTTTTTTTACCATGATAGTCAGAAAAAACATTAGATTAACTTACATTACGCGTTTATTTAAAAAAAATGCACTCGTGAACAATATTTCCGCGTTATTACAACTTCAATATTGAATTCTGAAAGCAGTAATATTGAATACGCGATAACAAAACTTATGACTTTCACTGTCGCTATAAATAAATACACTTCACGCCTTTAATCCCAAAGAGGGGTAGGCAGAGGCACTTCCTAAAGCAAATACCCACGGTTCACCAAGCGTATTTAACCCAACGTGACAGGGGGTGAGCCCATCGCCGTTAAAGGGTTCACACACATTGTGGTGTGCGGGTTTCATCACGATGTTGTCCTTCACCGTACGAGCGTTGTGTTGCGTACATAGGCTCTGAAAAAGAGTCCCATTGGTACACGTTCAGTCCTAAAGCAAATACCCACGGTTCACCAAGCGTATTTAACCCAACGTGACAGGGGGTGAGCCCATCGCCGTTAAAGGGTTCACACACATTGTGGTGTGCGGGTTTCATCACGATGTTGTCCTTCACCGTACGAGCGTTGTGTTGCGTACATAGGCTCTGAAAAAGAGTCCCATTGGTACACGTTCAGTAGCCGGACTGGAACCCGGGACCTCCCGGTTACAAGTTTTTTTTAGTCAGGTAGCTCTCCTCGATTGCGAGAAAATGATGTGTGACCAGAATTTTTCGCTGATGAGTGTAGTACGTCTATATGCAGTAAGTAGTTACATATTGCTTTAACCAACATTCCTAAATCCGTTAATTGTCTGCTTCAAGTAGATAGATGCCTTTCGTTAGTTCGTTACGGAATGGTTTTATTACTTAATTTACAGCGTGGCACGGCCCGAGTTATATTATACATACCTCCAGTATTCCCCAGTTTGCAAGACTCAGAATGTGCCCAATTATTATGAGAAAAGATGTAATAATGAGACTTTGAATATGGAATAGGTGAATTACCGACTTTAGTACCAGAGGATAGGATATTACGCTCCTAATTTATGGATGAAAACTGGACGAAATCTAAGGGGATTTACAGCCGGCTTAGCGCGAAGGAATTTTTATTCATAGGTCGATTCAGAGGACGCCCCCCCTTCGCAATATAATGGAGAGCATCTTCATGCCAAATTATAGGGTATTATTGTGAGCAGTGGCGTGCCGTGAAATTTTCATCAGGGTAAGCTGTCTCCTATGAGTAGGTACATACGACACTAAAATAACATTAAGTAGGTACCAATTTTTTGCCAGACTACAAAATATTTCAATAGAAGATCACAACATCAATCACTAGTTTAGCAAAATTAATATCTAATTACGTTACTTCCCAAAATTTTGCTAAGCAGCTGATTCAGGCGCTGTATGCCAGAAACAGAACTGAACAGATCGTTGTGGAATGTGGAGGCCTTCCTCTTCCCAAAGCACTACATAATAACCTTATTCTGCCTAACTAAGTAAATACACTAAAAAAACAAGAAACTACCCCATAATACCTTGTGTTTGCTCCAAGTTCAAATAAAAACAATCCCGGCGAAATTCGACCGCGACTCTGCACTTTTCACTCATATTTAGTTCAGAAAATCGACCCACATTTGTAAACAAACACTTTTACACACATCACTTTCACACCTTAGTCTCCATTTTTGTCTAATTTAATTATTAGAATAGGCGCGAATGAACGTACATAACCTAAAACAATGCGCTCCATTGTAAATAAACAATACTTGCAATATGTCAACATGGCCGGCAACATCGCTCTCGCTCGCTCACACATACACTCTTTCTCTGTCGCACATATTTACGCACTGTCATAGCATTCTAGCCCTTATTATTCCAATAATGTATGAAAAAATGCGGAAGAAGCTGCGCTTACGCTGTGGCGTAAATTTCTCCATATTTTTCATAGTAACGCTCCGCGCTAATAGACCGAGGTGAAAGGGATGTATACAGAGAAAGAGAAAAAATAGGAAGCTTGAGGTCTAGCAGCTTCCCCGGGCTAGACGATGCAACGAAGCGGCAACGTCCCATGAATTTGTTTTCGTTTATGCGCTAAATACTGTGTTTTGATTGGTTGAGGGGAAATTTGTGTTACCTATCGATGGAACGATGAGGCAACATTGCACGAATTTGTTTTCGTTGACACGCGGAAGAATAGATTAATGAGAGATTAGTGTTTTGATTGGTCTAGAACGAATTTGTGTTTTCGATGCACATTTTAAATAACCGAAAGTCTGTTATTGATAAATTGCCTAATTTACAGTACCTACGTGACGACTAAATGTGTTATAGATACCTAACTACGCTAATTGTTTTAGTCAATTTGCCAGGGTATGCAGAGCTTATTTGCTTCTATGGACGTACCGCCCCTGATTGTGAGATGGGAAGAGGCCGCTCTTATCCGATATCGAAATAAGAAACGTGGAATAAGATTTTCATTCTAATAATACCTACCATATTCATGTCAACCAAAAAAAATGGTGTACCAGAATAAAGTTGGAGGAAATTCGTAAGCGGAGCGTTACCTTAGTAACATTTAGATTTAGAACAGACCTCTGAACCTGTTTCTTAAAGCTTAAGGGGGAATTCTTGAATTTGCCTATTTTGCAGGCCTGGCACAGGCTGCTGTGTACACGTATACGATAAATGCTGATATACATTAGATAGAGCATTTCTTCATCTCGATTCAAATAGAGAGCTTTTTTTAAAAATCATTCATAATTCATTCAAAAATACGAAAATGCTGAACCCTGTTTGACAATTTTGACCAAAAAAAGGTCAAACGCGGAGCCTAACACAGAGGTCTAAGGCTATTCCCTGAGCTACGGAGTATGTGGAACGGATCGTACAATACTTCAACTAAATTCAAATAGAAGCGCTTTTTCAAAATGTAGTCAGAAAAATCGATAATTTTGTAAAATAATTCAACTGACGAAAAATCTCATACAAAAATGTCGTTGTGCCATCGCGTTGACAACTTCAACCCCGTCAGTCCGCGGCTGGATGCCGTCCTAGAAGCACGGTCACGTCCAATTTTTCTCTAAATAATTTACATGCAAATTATTTAGAGAAAAATGTGCAGTGCACTTTTTGGATATATTTCTGAGTAAGTACCTATATTTCATACACTATTCTTTGTCAGGAATTGATGACAGTATTATATTATGTACGATTCATAGTCGTTTTCTTGTATAGATGATAAAAAAAAGAGTCCAAAGAAATCTGTAAACAAACATCCATTTCCTTTTACTTTGACGTATAACCATATCAAATCAAATTGATATGACAATAAAGCGTCACCCTCAAAATCGGGTATATTTTCACGTCAGGCATGGGAGTACAATCGTGTTCAATTTCATTTTCGTTTTTTGTAGTGTAAAGTGACATACAGTAAATAACATAATCCGTTTTTTATTTCAGAGTCGAAAACGAAAATTTAATCAATCTAGAAAACTGTGTTGCCAGATAAACCTGAAATCGATAAGTGTTTTAAGCTGTTGAGCTGGCTAGTTGATGAACTCTGTGCAGAAAGCGGACCAAGAATTTTATTCAACTGGAAGAAAGTCAGAAGAAAATACCTAAATCCTTTAAATAATGCTTGTGAATTGTTTAATTGTAAGTTAATAAACATTACGAACAATTTAATTAACATTTATTTATATAGGGAGGTAGGAATATCCTTACTTCTGTCAGCCTCGTGATCACCCAGTTCGTGAAAATAATGATACCACATTGTATTAATTCATATTTAGTAAAAGTCCACCAAAGGGATGTAGGGTACCAAAGGGATTATTGGGCCATATAGCCGCCTATCACCTATTACCGATGCTCTTATTATGTGTCCTACCCGATCTAATCCCAACAACGACCTGAAACTCCTAGGCTCCTTCCAGTTCATCCTGGCTGGACATCTGCTGCACCTGTACAGCTTCTTGATGTTACCAGTGCGAGCAGCAAATTGCCTATAAAATGGCATTTATCTACTGGCGTTTTTATTTTTGAAGCTAAATTTGATGCCGATTTCACGCAAGTAGATAACAGCGGTTGAAAATGAAGACATTCATTGAACTGGTACATACACACATGAACATGGTCTAGGAATATTTCTATCAAACCTAAATATCTAAAATTATATGAACTTTGTGTTAAGACACCTATACTCGTACATTACACATAAACCTCATTTAATAAATAGCCTATCTACTCTGACAATAATCTTTTGGATGAAGTTTTTAAAAAGTCTTAGTAGAAGAAGAAGAAAAACTAAGCCAAAATCTTATGACTTGATTAAAACTCCATGAACTTCTATAAATCTTTGTCAAACGGATCTCCGGTGTTCATTTAATCATGTCACGTAGACACTTGACCAGGAACGAATGTTAAGAGCAGTGGACATGACTGAAACTCCAGCACCCACAACAAGTTCATTCATAATAATATCAAGTTGGCACAATTATGGTTTGGGCAGGAATTCATCTGTCTTGACGGTAGAACGGACATCGTTTGGATACAAGGTAATATGATTTCTCTAAAATACCGCGATGAGGTACGCGAGCCGAAGTGAGCCTCTGAGATCCTGCCCCACATACGGCAAATTTCCATCTAATGTACGACAATGCCAGTCCACATACAAATTGGATACAACAGCACGATATCTAACCTTTAGACTGACCAGCACGAGGATATTCTTCAGAAAAGAGCTCTCCAGAATTTCCCTGAACATATTGTGCGTGAAAACCAGCTTTTCTTGCATATTCATCATAAAGACTGGGGACAGTATTCCAAGACAGAAAATTTACACCCTTGTTTTGAGTATCCAGAACTGCTGCAGATGTGTCAGGAATGTGCCAGGTGTGTGCCTTAGGTGCCACTCCACAGATTTTTTTTTTGTTAACGTTTTCTTCAGGTTTTTTTAAACGTAATGAACAAGCATTTGACCACTATCCTACCTGATGTAAAGCAGCGGTGTGGTCGATGATGGAGCACACTTGTTCATAAGGTACCTATTCACCCGCAACTTGAAGACCTTCAGACTGTATTGCGCAGGAAACATAGACTCCGGGAAGTCATTCCACATCCTGGCGGTTCGCGTTAATGGTATATCCACATGGTATGGATGACGTTTTGCCGTTCTCCTGGTTGTCCTATTGTAAAAACGCGATGGGGGTTAGGTTATGCAACTCCGTAGCACACTCTCCAAAATGCCCCCGATAGAAGACATATAGGCACGTAACCTTGCGGGGATGTTCTAGGCTTTGTAGTCGAGCATCAAACAACCTGTCGTCACCTATGAGTCTTCTAGCACGCCTCTTTATTGCCTCCAGAGCCTCAATCTCGTATTTTTCTGATCCGTCCCAAAGATGAAAGCAGTATTCCATACACTATCGAACTTGTGCTTGGTACAATGTGAGCAACTGTCCCGGTGTGAAATACCGTCGCACCTTCGAGAGGATGCCCAGTTTCTTGGCTGCGCGTTGGGCCGTAGCCTCATTATTGGAGCTAAAGTTGAGGTTGGGGGTTAACGTCATACCTAAAAGCTCCAGCCGATTGGCTGTAGGGTACATCCTGGAAGGTGGAAGCCAGATGAAATGGGCTCCTTTTTGCTGAGAATAGACACGCCCTGGGTTGTGATGTTTTAAAAAATAAAGTATTGTTTGAAGTTTTTCTTCTTCTTCTAAGTTTTTTTTTAGTTTATTTTTAACCAAAAGATTATTATCAGATTAAATCGTATATTAAATAAGTTATATTTTAATGTATAACTTAACAAAAAGTTACTATGATTTTAGAAAATTATGTTTGATGATTTCCTAGACCATGTTAATGTGTGTTTTACTCGAACTAATATTGAAAGAAATTTGAACGAAACACTTTTCATTTGACATGTACACCGATGTTCCGAAAATTACTTTTAATATCAAAACAGACATTTTGTATACCTGTCTATGTGTGTGTGAAATATCGGTATAAACAGTGATCAGTTCGGTGCGAGCGCGAGAGAGTGGGGCAGTTTCGCACTTACGCGATAAAACAAGTTGTTTATTATTGACCTGAGTTATCAAGATAGCTCAACACACACATTGAGAGTTTGGGTCGTGAAATTATGTATGTAGGTGCGCTCTTGAATACCATTAGTGCTCGTTGGAAGCCCTTATGATACAAGTATTCTATATTTAAGAACTTGTGTGTGTGTGTTTGTGTGTGTGTGTGTGTGTATAGTAAAGAACGAATCCCCTACAGGTTCAAGCACAAAAACCCGGAGGACCCGTCGGAGGTCCCGGGCGGGTTCCTGTCGGACTGTCGCCGCGACGCGCTCCGCTCCGTGCGCGCGGCCGCCGACCGCTGCACGCTGCGAGCTAACGTCTACGACAAGATGCAGTTTGAGAGAGTTGGATTCTTCTCAGTCGATCCAGATTCTGCTGACGGCAAGGTAAACTGCCATTACTGAGCTGAGCTTTATGTTATGACGATGATTATTAATCCTCCATACTGCTCTAGGACGTATTGAAACTGATAGATGTAAAACTTGACCTAAATCAGAGAGATATCCGGAGTGCGATAGGAATCATAATGGAAGAATTCTCAGATTAGAAGTAATATACAGTGTGTGGCCCACAACCGGGGAAAACATTTTAAACGGAGATTGCTATTATTACTAAGGCCATTTTAAGTTACTATCGCTGATTCTTCATGTTCCTGATTTCATATTTATTGAGATAACAGCACGCAAAGTTAAATCTTACAGGTAATGTATGCTGCCATCGCGATAACATCGCACGGTCTTGGTAGACGTCTTGTTAACATTTGAAATGTCCGTCGTAAACGCTGAACGAAGTGAGAGCAGCAAGTTGTTAGCTTATAGACTGAAAATCCGATTTAGTTTGTTAGAAAAAAAAATAAAACTTAAGGTTTATTTTTAACTAAGTGGAACCTTCATGATTAAATTACTGGTTACCTATAGTACCTCCGATGTCAATATTTGCCCCGGTTGTAGGCTACACTCTGTATAAGACTGGATGTCTTTGATCACGTGGTCTCTAAAGGTTACGTCGGCCCCACTAGGCATAATGGATGTTAAGTTTGTATTATAATACAACTACTTATAGTTGGGCTCATCTAATAAGTGAATTGTGTCAACATTGAGAACGACCATGAAAAAAATGAAATATTTTTAGAACGGAAATAATTAACCTTAAAATGTATGCCGGTGACAGCATTGAACGTTCTATTCCTTTGTGTTTCTTTTTCATCAATAATCTAGTGCTGGGATTTTTTTGTTGATTTATCAAGTTGAATCGTTTCGATTTTGGACACATACTTATTGAATCGAATGTAAGTGTGGTAGATTAAAAATGAATGTTTTGCACATGTATAAAGTTATACATATATAACATTCAGTCCATTTTGATGAATTTTACGGTATTACCGTAGCCTATCACGGTCGCCGTTGGGAGATAAAACATATGTATGACGACTTCAATCGAAACACTACACATACACATCGATTCTCACGCATTCGAATGTTTTCAATGCAACACAATCACACACGTCAGTCGACCTGTCAGAATTCACTTATTAGATGAGCCCAACTATAGTACGAGTAAGTTAACTTAGTCACAGATTAAAATGGGACAATTTTACGTATTGTTTTAGTGTATTGCATATAATCTTACATGTGAATTATTTTGTTTCAGCTCGTTTTCAACAGAACCGTGTCACTCAAAGAAGATACAGGAAAGTAAACTCTAAGTTGATTTGTTGTTATTTTGTATGAATAATGTAATATTTGCATAAAATAATAAAATTATTTATATATACATTGTACTCATTTGTTATCGTAGTGTAGATACTATTTTATCTCTTGATATTATTTAGTATATTTATTTCCCATATTTGAAGTAGGTAGATAGATACGTAGTTATGGTAAGTTGATACGGGTAATTAAAGTAGCAGTAATAGCAACGGGTAGTAAGTACCCTTAAAAATCCAGTAATTAAATCTGATCAACAAATTATTACTGGTGCTTTCTATCAACTGAGAATCTCTACATGAAAATGTGTTGAAGTATATTTTTGCAGGAATGGAATTATAGGAATGAGTGAAAATAGAAATTAATTACACCAGGTTACACGCAAAAGGTTGAATATTGAAGGAATATTCATATCCTCTCTGATCATGGTGCGAACGAGATTCCTCTGTGAAGAAGTTGGCCACAGGGACTTATTATTGGTCACCTTAAATGGAATACTTTTTGGTATGTGTAGCTATAATTGTGCAAAACGCGTGGTGAACTTATTCAACGCGGCATAAGCGTGTTGCTAATAATACACGTAATATTTAGCATGGTGGTAATGAGACATGTATATTATGGAAAAGTCGACTCATTAAATAAATAGATGTACCCTGAGTGAAGTTATAATGTAAATAAGATAAGTAATTAGAAAATTCAGAGTGTTAATGATGAAAAGCTAAAGTAGGGAGTTGTATGGAAACTATGAACGAATTATTAATATGATTGTATGTGCACTGTTTGGTAAAAGAACTTGTATAAAAGGCTGCCACCATGTCCGTCCAAGTACAAAATCAGCAGAAAAGTCCTATACCATTGAGGAGTGAGACAAGGGGATGTTATTTCCCCGAAATTGTTCACAAGTGCAATGGAGGGTATGTTCAAGACGCTGCATTGGAAAGGACGTGGCATCAACATCAATGGTGAGCACATCTCTCACTTGCGATTTGCAGACGACATCGTCATCATGGCAGAAGCGCTGCAGGACCTTCAACGGATGTCGAATGGTCCAGCTGATTCTTCTCTACGGATCGGCCTACGTGTGAACTAGGATAAAACCAAGGTCATGTTCAATGACATATTAATTCTACCGGAACTGATTAAAGTACACGGTAACGTTCTCGAAGTTTTTCATAAATATGTGTACTTTGGGCATATTGAGTAGAAACAACTTCGAGGACAAGGTCGAGGACAGAATTCTGCTGGGTTTGAGCATTTGGGAAGTTAAGTCGAGTCTTTACCATCAGCGATGTTTGTCTTCAATCAGCGTGTATTACCTATAATGACATACGGAGCTGAGAAGTAGACACCGACAGCACGGCTGGCCCACAAGCTCAAAGTCGCACAGCGTGCTATGGAAAAGGCTATGCTCGGTGTTTCTCTGACGGATCGCATCAGAAATGAAGTGGTCCGACAGAGAACCAAAGACATCGACATAGCTCGTCGGTTTAGCAAGCTGAAGTGGCAGTGGGCCGGCCATATTAGCCGTAGGACCGATGATCGTTGGAGCAAACGAGTTCTCGAGTGGAGACCGCGTCTCGGCAAAAGGAGTATCGGACGCCCTCAGGTAAGGTGGACTGAAGATATGCGCAAAATGGCTAGCTAAAGCTGGATGTGAGAAGCTGAAAACAGGTCACAATGGCGTGCAATTGGAGAGGCTTATTTCCAGCAGTGGACAAATATGGGCTGATGATGATGGTAATTATAAAATGTCTGTATTGATGTTCAAAGTAATTTTCAGAACATTGGTGTGCATATCGAATCAAACGTATTTCGTTAAAATTTCCCGAATGTTATGGTACCTACCCACATATTATTTTTTGTTTTAATTCATGCCCTAATTTCATCCGCTTTTGTCTACTTGTGTGAAGGTGACATTCCATGTAACTTCTGTCTTGTTATTATCTTCAATTAAACGCTGCATTAACTTAGATAACCTTTATTCCATGTTTGGGTCCTGTTTTCAGCGGTCTGGACTTGGCAGTTAACTCTGCCTTCTATTTACACACATCAAAAGTGTCTAGGGATCAAGTACATTTTAGAAGATTGCAATCAAGAATATATTTTACAAAAACTGAATTCATTCATAATTTATTCGAAATGTGGTGATAAGTCATTGATACAAGCATGGGGAATTAGGTAGGAGACCAATCCAGAAGATTAGATTTGATTTAAATAAATTTGATTTTTTTAGAGCTAAAAATGTTCTTGATCCATAGACACTTTTGATGTGTGTATATACAGGATATATGTTTGTTTTTAAAAACTAAGGAGCGTTCCAAAAAGTACACGAAATTCATAATATTAATACAAGACACAAACATAAACCTAACTTACCTGGCTCTAGAATTAAAACGCTTAACTGTAATCCGTATTTCATGGCAGTTAAGATATATAATAAGTTACCACAACACATTCGTGAGGAAAAGATGGAGAGTAAATTTAAGAAGAAATTGAATGAATGAATGAACACTTTATTGCGCACTAAGATATTACATATATATACACTGATGAGACAAAGGTAAGGTTACAAAAGGCGACACCCCGTCTTTTTGCGTCGGGGGTTGAAACTTATAACACTATGTGGCTCAGGCTGGCTGGACAAATCTTCAAAATGGGTCACCATTAAGCAGGTCAATAGGCCACTATATGTGACGACTAAACATCCTTACTTCAGAAAACGTTCAAATTTCTCGAGTTTTATGGTACCTACCCACATATTAGTTCGGGTAATACACACATTAACATGATCTAGGGATATTTCAATCAACCATAAATATCTAAAATCATACTAACTTTTTGTTACTATTTAATCTGATAATAATCCCACCATTTTGTCCCATTTGACCACCTGGTGACATGATTAAATGAACACCGGAGATCCGTTTGACAAAGATTTATAGAACTTTATGGAGTTAATCAAATCATAAGTTTTTCTTCTTCTGGTAAGATTTTTTAAAAACTTCATCCAAAAGATTATTGTCAGATTAGATAGGCTATTAAACGAGGTTTATTTTAATGTATAGGTGTCTTAACACAAAGTTAACCCATTACAGCCTAGCGGTGCCGTTTGGCACCCGATTTGACATGATTTTCTTTTTGTATATTATGAGGGTAGTTTATGATGCAGGTCGTTGTTTGTCCTTTTATTCGCTGCTAAGTCGATAGTTGAACTATGTCCAAGAATTGTATTTGATTATTCCGTTAATTGGTGTTGAAAAAGTGTGTGTGCATCTGTGTGATCATTTAAAATCGCAAAAATGGATGCTGCCTTGCAAGTGCAATCGATCAATATTGCGTACTTACTTAAGTACGCAATATTTTAAAAGTTTAGTATAGAAATAAACTCACATAATGTTTGAGGTTACTGTAATGTGTTTGAGGTTACTGAAATTAGTCTAATAAATAATTTACATAGGGTTTTAACCTACGGGTGCCGTATGGCACCGCTAGTCGCTTATGTTGTATTTTCATGTTATGTACAATTTGTTTTATTTTTCTATATAACGATATTATTTCCGTTTACAGAATGTGTACATTCCACAAGTCACTAGTTCTACTTGATGACGATGAGGCTTTACCAACAATCGATATATTAGATAAGCATGATTGACGGTGAGAAAGTTGAACAAGTGGATGAGTTTGTATATTTGGGATCTCTATTTACAAGTGATGGAAAGTTTGACAAAGATATTGAAAGAAGAGTGAGTGCGGGTAATAGGGTTAACGGTGCCCTTCGCAGTGTTATGGAGAGCCAATTCATGTCGAAAAAGGCAAGATTGGCTGTCCATGACGCTGTACTGGCACCTACCTTAATGTACGGGAGTGAAAGTTGGGTATGGCAGAAGAAGCATAAAGTAAAGTCAATGCCGTAGAAATGCGGTCATTGCGGAGCATGAAAGGCGTGACATTGAATGACAGGATAAGGAATAGTGTGATAAGAGAAAGTTGCGGTTTGAAGGAAAACGTAGTGACCAAGATTGAAAAGGGCATGCTTCGGTGGTTTGGGCATATGGAGAGAATGGATGAAAGTCGATTGACGAAAGAGGTTTATATGGGTGATGTAATGGGCCGGGTGAGTAGAGGTCGCCCAGAAGGACATATACAGACCAGATTGGTGATGTCCTGGCCGAAGGTGGCGTGAAAAGTACTCGAAACCGAAGGTCATGTATGAAAAGATGTATGAATGTAGATGAAGCGAAAGGGGTATGTCAGGACCGTGACAAATGGAAATCTGTATTCTCTGCCTACCCCTCTGGGAGACAGGCGTGAAGTGTATGTATGTGTATATATTTTGAGCCTCCTGAACCATAAAATCAGTTCAGACCAACGCAACGTTCATGTGATAAAGACGACGGTGATTTTATAAATAACTAGCAAACCCGGCGAACTCCGTTTCGATGCAAAACCGTGGAAATCGGTTCATGCGTTCTGGAGTTATAGCGTCAGGGAGGAAAACCCGACTTATTTTTATATAAATAATGTAACTGGCCGTCAACTCAAAACTGTTTTTAAGGTGGTATTTCCATCTACTTCAATGACACCAGCACAAGGGCGTTCCTCCGAAAGGAAGAATCGACTAGAAATCGAAGATACACAACCGCCAGCTGTCTGTTCTATTGCCAGTTAGGTGACATCTTGAGGCACAAGATGTAGATGATGTGTACTATGTAGCCAGTTGCAGTAGCATCAGTCGCATCAGTCGCGTCGTTCCTAAATTAGATGTAACGTTCGCGTCCATAGTAACAAAACTGAGACTTCTGATTTTGAAGCAATAAATTGAACCACCAAGGAAAAAGTCTAAAAATGCTACACTTAATGGCTTGACGACGATTTGGTGCGTGAAATGCCAATTTTTCCTGGAGTTACCTGTATTGTGGTTCACGTAGAGAAAATCCCCTACGTATATTTTTTAGAGGAAGTGTCATTAACCTACAAGATGAAATGCGATATAGGTCTCTGCGCAGCGTGCAGTTTTCAATATTATGTGCGAATATAATAAAATAATAAGAAAATTTATGTAACATACCTACCAAATTTCATTAAATTTTTGCTTTAAAAAATAGATCGTTATTTTTTGTATCGTCCTAAAAAAAAGCAATATCATTAGTAGTACTAGAAATCCAGTCTCAAAATAATCATATTACTGACGCCCCGCGCTTTCATCCGCGTAGTTTAGTAGTACCTGCATCCTATATTTCAAGCGTCTAACTTGAGCGGTTTAGACTTTTTAGATTTTTCATACAAAAGAATTTTCCCGTTAATTCCCGTTCCCGTGGGAATTTCTGGAATTCCTTTATTAGTACTAACCCCCTACGGTAGCTAAGCTACGTTCGTTCAGATTTCAAGTGCCTAAGTTTAGCCGTTTCGGCTGTGCGTTGATATGTTAGTCAGTTTCTCCTTTTAATATGTATTTACTCTCTGTCCCTATGTATGCTTAGATTTGTAAAACTACGAAACAGAATTAAATGCGGTTTTCTTTAGTAGATAGAGTGATTCTTGAGGAAGGTTTATGTGTATAAAATAATGTTAACTTTTAAAATTAGGGATGAGTGAGAGTATTATAAACGTAAGAGTAAACAAATATAATCAGAATGCTCCGAACTGCTAAGGTATCAGAAGTTACACGTGTTATAGTGAGTCAACCATAAAAGATAGACGTATGTTGTTGCGGGATATATTTTAGACAATTTTATATAGAATATTTCCGTCATACATGATTTCTATGTAACTTTAACCATTAAGGCTGCACACGCGACGGGAGCTTAAAAAATGGAGTAACTTCTCCCGTTTCCCCAAAGTTTCCCTTCACTACTCTGCTCCTATTGATTGTAGCGTGTTGAAAAGTATCCTATAACCTGCCCAGGAGTATGAAGAATAATTGTACCAAGTTTCATTAAAATCCGTCGAGTAGTTTTTGTTTCTATAAGGAACATACAGACAGACAGACAAAAAATTTACTGATTCCTTTTTTGGCATCAGTATCGATCACTAATCACCCCCTGATAGTTATTTTGAAAATATATTGCATGTACAGAATTGACCTCTCTACAGATTGATTATAAGTATGGATAGATGACCTCTCTACAGATTTATTATAAGTATAGATTCGTCCTATACGGTGACTAGACAACATATTGACCTAGCGGTGCCACCGTGATTTTTTCCAGAAGTAAGAATTCCACATAATTTTCAATTATTGGGAATAAATAAAAGATGCTCTAACAACAATATATCCAAAATTCAAGCAATTCTGAGACAAAAAATAATTCAGGTCATAATGGGTTAATATAATTTTAGATATTTAGGTTTTATTGAAATATCCCTAGACCATGTTGTGTGTTGTTATATGTACCAGTTCAATAAATGCCCCCATTTTCAACCGCTGTTATCTACTTTCGTGAAAACGGCAATAAATTTAGCTCCAAAAATGAAAACGCCAGTGGGTAAATGCCATTTTATAGGCAATTTAATGCTCGAACTGGTAACATCAAGAAGCTGTATAGGTGCAGCAGATGTCCAGCCGGGATGTACTGCAAGGAACCTAGGAGTTTCAGGCCGTTGTTGGGTAGGACACATACTAAGAGTATCGGTAATAGATGATAGGCGGCTATAGGGCCCAATAATCCCTTTGGTACCCTACATCCCTTCGGTCGACATTACTAAATATGAATGAATACAATGTGGTATCATTATTTTCACGAACTGGACGATCACGAGGCTGACAGAAGTAAGGATATCCCTACCGCTCTACATAAATAAATGATAATTAGTTCAGGGAAATTGGCAATTAAGGCTGATTTTAATTTGATTTTTAAATAAAAGGTTTTCCCGCAGTAGCGATAATATTTCATAGTAGTACTTAATGTGTTAACAATTTAAACTGACCTGACCTGCTTAAATGTGACCCATTTTGAAGATTTGTCCAGCCCAGGCTGGCTGGATTATAACTCCCCGTCTTTTTGCGTTGGGGTTAAAAATATATTTAGAAATATTAGTTCATAAGTTTAATTCACTACAGGACGGAGAGCGTCTGTGGTCCAGTTGGTCGGACACTTGACTTGTAACGGGAGGTCCCGGGTTCGAGTCCGGCTACTGGACGTGTACCAATGGGACTCTTTTTCAGAGCCGCAACGCAACGCTCGTACGGTGAAGGACAACATCGTGATGAAACCCGCACACCACAAGTGTGTGAACCCTATAACGGCGATGGGCTCACCCCCTGTCACGTTGGGTTAAATACGCTCGGTGATCCGTGGGTACTTGCTTTAGCAAGTGCCTCTGCCTACCCCTCTTTGGGATTAAAGGCGTGAAGTGTATTTATTCTTATTTTTTTTATTTAATTCACTACAATGCAATTAATATTGCAATGTCTGTAAAATACTTCCTTGTTGTGACGTTTTGCCTAAATGTATATCTGTATATAAATGTATCCGCTGTACACTTGGAATGCAATAAAGATACTTAATACTTGATATGACATACCCGACGTGACATCTTCCTTTTTATATAAAACAATTCCATTCTTTCTTTTCCCTCTTAAAAACAAAGTAATGGAAATACTAAGTGTGAACGTATAAGAAGGACTACGTTACTTTAAAGTATCTAAACAAATACAAAAATATATTTCTTCTAAGACAACATTATACATATCAAATTCTTTTTGATGTTAGCCTCGTGATCGTCCAGTACCCTGATTCTCTTTTTCAAGCCGCTGCGATATAGTCCCGTCGCAGCAACTGTTTGTCAAATTGGTATTGTACTTTTTCGCTCGCAACAACTTGATCGATCCAAATGCAGCGCTACATCTAAATCGACACTTGTTATTATAGTTTCATTATAGCATCGTAACTGCACCAAAACTTTCGATCGTGGTATTCTGTTCTTGTCTCAGCGACCAAATGACATGATCACGATCCATTTGCAGTTTTAAATAAGCTCCTCAATTGTAGTATTTTCGTAGTTTCGTGCCTTCCTTCAGTATTGTGTGTGTGTGAACGAAAAAATGTTATATGTCTAACATGCGATTCATGTTGTTCGATGAGGCAGAAAGAGCCGATAATGATCGGCGGCGGCGTGTTCATCGCTACCGCACGTCATGTCGAGATGTATACGAAATTAGCGATAGGAAGTTCATAAAAACATTCCGCCTATGGAAAGTTCTCGTCACAAATTTGATCAAGAATCTTACATACATACATACACTTCACGCCTGTCTCCCAGAGGGGTAGGCAGAGACTACAGATCTCCATTTGTCACGGTCCTGACATACCCCTTTCGCTTCATCTACATTCATACATCTTTTCATACATGACCTCCGGTTTCGAGTACTTTTCACGCCACCTTCGGCCAGGACATCACCAATCTGGTCTTTATATGTCCTTCTGGGGCGACCTCTACTCACCCGGCCCATTACATCACCCATATAAATCTCTTTCGTCAATCGACTTTCATCCATTCTCTCCATATGCCCAAACCACCGAAGCATGCCCTTTTCAATCTTGGTCACTACGTCTTCCTTCAAACCGCAACTTTCTCACAATATTCCTTATCCTGTCATTCAATGTCACGCCTTTCATGCTCCGCAATGACCGCATTTCTACGGCATTGACTTTACTTTTATGCTTTTACCATACCCAACTTTCACTCCCGTACATTATACACGCCAGTACAGCGTCATGGACAGCCAATCTTACCTTTTTCGACATGAATTGTCTCTCCATAACACTGCGAAGGGCACCGTTAACCTTATTACCCTCGTGCATTTGGAGAGGCCTATGTCTATGCCAGCATTGGACAAGTATGGGCTGATGATGATGTCAGCAGAATTATTTTACAATATTATGTATTTTCTTAATAAATTTTGAAAAAGCGCTTCTATTTGACGCGTGTTGATCCTTATGACAGGAAACAGCTATGGACCTCTATGTAGGGTTCCGCGTTTGACCTTGTTCAAAATCACCAAAAAGAATGATCAGCAATTTTCATGTTTTCGGGTGCATTATGAAAAAAAAAGTACGCTTCACGCCTTTTAATCCCAAAGTGGGGGGGGGGGGGGGGGTAGGCAGGGGTTCTTGCTAAGCCAATGCCCACGGTTCGCCACCATATGTCAATCAACAAAACTAGGTATGTAATTTTAAATCATATGTACTCATCATCAGCCCATATTTGTTCACTGCTGGACATAGGCCTCTCCAATTAATTGCACGCCACTGAGATCTGATTTCGGCTTCAACAAATTGTTATTGCCTATTACATATGATCAACAACAGTAGGTATTGTAGTATTGCAATAAATATTTGCAACACTTGCATTATTTTAATATGCTTCGATATCTGCGGCCAAAAGCGACACAGGACATTATACTAAATGTCGACAGTTTTACAGTCTAATGTTCCTTGGTGACCTGCAAAACACTCAAACGATGCGTTGGTCAAAAAACGTGCGTTGGTCTTCAGTTTATTCAGTGAGAATTGAAAAAGTGAAATTAATCTGTGGGTTATATTAATTGGTAAAATGGTTTTCGGAATCATGTACGGGTCTCAAATATTTAGAGAAAAATTTACTGGCCTGCTCAATCTGCTGATTTCCCCTGATTTAATTGGCATATCCTAGGCATGCTCAATTCAATTAGAATAGAGCTCTCCGGGATTTCCCTGAATATACCTCTATTGGACCTGAAAATCAGCTTTTTTGCATCTTCATAATAGGGATTTTTTTTAGTTTAATTTTAACCAAAATATTATCGTCAGATTAAATAGGCTATGGCATAAGGTTTATATTAATGTAGGTCTTAAAAAAGTATAATTTTAGATACTATTTAGGTTTGATTTAGGTTTTGCCAAGGCTTACTGCTGAGTATAATTTAACAAATGCTTGATGGCCGGATACATGCCTGACTGATGAACAGCTCAAGGGCACTAAATGATATTAACATTAAATAAAATAAAAGGGTGCCCCTGTGGGTTATGTAACTGAACCCCTCAGATCATTTCTAAATAATACTACTGGTAGGTATATTTTTTATACGTCTGTATCAGAACATAGCCGAATTAGGTACTACCTGGTAATAATCTCCAATATTAGTACGTACATTTTTGAAGGCAATAAGGCATTGGATGCATTCCTTGCGTCGTGAGCAACCTTCACCCACGGGTGCACGGTTAATTCATGTTTAAGCCCTAAAGCTACCCCCGCCCCCAGTCACAGACAAAAACAAAGTTAAATATAATATCTCTATTGATAAAAGCAGCTATATACAATGTGTTAACGAATAAACGTAGGAACCAAGGAACTGCATACTCAGCATCAGGTCGGCGTTAACAGGCTTCATATGTTCTTCGAACTGTATGCCAGCGATTAGCAAACTCACGCAAGCGTTCATAGTTCCCTCTACTGCTTACCAGGTCCCTAAAGTATATTGGCCCTGACTCGGTCCGCTCTAGTTTATTAAGCATCTGATTCCTTGCCTCATTGTAAAATCTGCATTCCCGTAGTGCGTGGTCCCTGTTTTCGCTCGCTTCGCCACAAGAGCACTGAGCCGCGTCACAGAGAGTCATCCAGTGCAACATTGTGCAACTAAGCTTGTATCAACCAATCGCAGTGCCTGGTATGTCTTGTCATGTCTTTCTTGGACCGCTTTGTTAGGGGGGCTGCATGGGCACGCGCCGCTCTACTAAATGGGTCAAGGTTAAACTAACTCACGCCTAACACGTGACTTGTGACACGAAGTTCGTTGCTCTAAGACAAGTAAAAAAAACAAAAAAGTACCAAATGTAAAAAAATTGAACCTATGTTATGGTGTGCTGAAATGGCCTCTACTCCTGATGCTGAGTATGCAGTTTCTTGGTTGCTACGTTTATTCGTTAACACGTTGTATATTGCTGCTTTTATCAATAGAGATATTATATTTAACTTTGTTTTTGTCTGTGACTGGGGGCGGGTGTAGCTTTAGGGCTTAAACATGAATTAACCGTGCACCCGTGGGTGAAGGCTGCTCACGACGCAAGGAATGCATCTAATGCCTTATTGCCTTCAAAAATGTACGTATTACCAGGTAGTACCTAATTCGGCTATGTTCTGATACAGACGTGCAAAAAATGTCCCAGTAGTATTATTTGAGGTGCGTAAGGAATTATTGAAACACTATATAAGTTAGCCAATCAAAATCAAAATGTATTTTAATTCATCGTCATAAGTGCTTACAGATATACAGTAGTACAAGTATAACACAGAGCTTGATGAATGCCATGTATTATTTTAAAAACAAAAGTGAAGGTCCCCGGTTCGAATTATTTTCATTTACTGGCCAGAAGAACCGGAAAGAAACTGGCCTCTGTTAAAATTTTCAGGGCTTACATGTAAGTACTTAAAATTAATATAACTTAATCCTAATTTAACAACTGCTTGATAGCCGGGTGTATCGCTGACTGTTGAACAGCTTAAGGGCACTAAATGATAATAACACTAAGTAAAAGGGTGCCCTTGCAACCCTTGTGTGGTTTTTGTAACTGAACTCCTCAGATCACGCGAGCAACCACCCAGCTCATTAACAACATTAGTAATGTGAAATGTAAATAATTTCTTTTTAGCCTTAGATATATTAATAATATGTTTTACATCAATACGAGCTGACATGTTTGTCCATGCATTATCATTTAGATAACACTGGTCAACATTAAAAATAAAATCGTTTGTTTCCTTTATTTTTTTTTTGTTTCTATCTCAAACTAACGCGTATTTTTTAAATATGGTAACAATTCTTCTCTCACAGCTTTTGTTTTTGAGTTACAGCTAACTAACCTCCATTACTATTTTTACTTATAGTTGCGTTTTTTATTGGATATTGAAATATTTTTTTTGTTGTTTTCGATATGGCTTCGTCAAGAAGGTGTTGTGTACTTAATCCTGATTCTTTTTGCTACATTTGTGGTGAATATGTATTTGCAAAATATTGAAAACCTATATCAGACTCTGTAAAACTGCGTATCATCAATACTTTAAAATCAAATTGTATAATCAGGACATGGCATGGGTCTCTCATACTGTATACCAGAAATGTGTAGTATGTCTACGGTTATTTTCCAGTGGAAAAAGAGATGCAGTAATGTTCGTAACACCCATGATTTGGCGAGAACCTCGAAATCATCATGACGATTGCTACGTCTGCGTAGTGAAAATAAACGGAATTGACCCTGGAAACCGAAATAAGTGGTCATATCCTAACTTACCTTCTGCTCAACGACCTCAATTAAAACCACGAAAGGTACAGCCCAGTACATCTAATACTTACATACATACATACACTTCACGCCTGTCTCCCAGAGGGGTAGGCAGAGACTACAGATCTCCATTTGTCAAGATCCTGACATACCCCTTTCGCTTCATCTACATTCATACATCTTTTCATACATGACCTCCGGTTTCGAGTACTTTTCACGCCACCTTTCGCCAGGACATCACCAATCTGGTCTGTATATGTCCTTCTGGGGCGACCTCTACTCACCCGGCCCAATACATCACCCATATAAATCTCTTTCGTGACCCCCGGTTTCGAGTACTTTTCACGCCACCTTCGGCCAGGACATCACCAATCTGGTCTGTATATGTCCTTCTGGGGCGACCTCTACTCACCCGGCCCAATACATCACCCATATAAATCTCTTTCGTCAATCGACTTTCATCCATTCTCTCTATATGCCCAAACCATCGAAGCATGCCCTTTTCAATCTTGGTCACTACGTCTTCCTTCAAACCGCAACTTCCCCTTATCACACTATTCCTTATCCTGTCATTCAATGTCACGCCTTTCATGCTCCGCAATGACCGCATTTCTACGGCATCATCTAATACTTCTGATGATCCAAATTGCTTGGAAGTCATTCGTTTTGGTTATGAGTAACTTCCTAGGCAAAAAGAAATCTGACAACCACGTCGAGCTTGTTGAGTCCATGCTATCGAACTTTCAAGAGTTAGGGAGCAACATGAGCATAAAAATCCACTTCCCGCACACATTTAGACCGATTTCCACAAAATCTAGGTGATTTTAGTGAGGAGCAGGGTGAAAGATTCCATCAGGATCTTCGAACAATGAAAGAGCGGTATCAGGGGCGGTGGGACTCACATATGATGGCAGACTACTGCTGGAAAATCGTATAAAGATCATTTGATAGTATCCAATAGACATTTTGTTAACATCATTTATTAATTTTTTTTTCGTCGTCAGCATCCGTTGAAGGCGGACGTGTGTTGAGTTTATTCTTTAAATTAATTTTGGATTAAACACAGTATATAACCCAACCAAGTTTGAAGAGTCGTCTGATTGAATACAGAAAATCGGGCCCTCTCGCACTAACTTGAGAGAAAACCCATTCGATACTCGCGCCATATTTCGCTGCGTCCCTGTTGTCTGTCATCTCACATTATTTGGCCGGACAGCGCGAACGAAAGTGAGCCAGAAAACCAGCGGTAAGTCTCGAACCTCCGCAAGGACAGCAGCGACACCGATTGCACCACTCGTACATGACGTCAGAGGTACAAATTGCACGTATCTCTCGCCGATGTTACGTCGCACCGCCATCTAGTGTAGAGTACAAGCATCAACATTTCTACAGCGTGCACCGCCATCTGTCGCCGAGTAGTGAAAACAAAAATTTATTTTCTACTTTGACTGTTAGAGGGCGCCATCGACATAATAACAATTATAAAATGGCAAAATGCGGGGTATGTCATAAAGCCTTCAGCACAGATGGTAAAGATACTTCCATTATAGACTGCGCTTCTTGCGATATAAAGTATCACGTCGCGTGTTTAGCAAGCACGAGAGAAGAGTTGAAAAAAATACGCACCAAAACCTATCGCTGTCCTGCATGCAAAGCAAAAGAAAGAGATATATCCGACGCGACACCATTCCGACAAATACGTGCAGAGCCAAAGCCGAAAACTATCGGCATTACTCCAGAAAAACAAATGAAAGAAACGGCTAATATAATTAGCGACGTATGTAGCAATAATATTTTGTTTGAACTTAAAAATACTTTAACACAGCTTCAATCAGCCTTCGATACAATGAGGAAGGAGATGTGCGCTTTCACTGAATCGCTTAACCATGCTTGAGACATGGATATGTTCAGAACAGAACTTGGTGAAGTAAAAGCTAAACTCAAAGACTTTGAATTGTGTAAAGCCGAGGTAAGGATGCTACGAACTGAAGTGCAAGAGCTGCGGCAAGAATTGGAGTATAGAGAACAGCAAGCATTACAGAAAGATCTCGAAATCTCCGGTATAACTGAACATAAAGGAGAAATTCTGAATTTGTCTCTACTCTATCTATCCAGCTGGGGGTAGAGTTGGACCCACGAGACGTAGACATCATAAAAAGAATAGGAACGCGAGGCGGCGGTTCCGGCGGCGTCGAGCGTCCTAGACCAATAATTGTAACGCTGACTCGCCGGGCTCCGCGTGACCAATTGATGAGGGCGGCCAAAATAAAAAGAGGCCTGACTACGGACAACATTAACATCCCCGGAAACTCCCGCCGTATTTATTTAAATGAGCACCTCACTAAACAAAATAGAATACTTTTCCGCAAGGCAAGATCTATCGGTTCCGATTTAAAATTTAAGTATGTATGGACATCTAACTGCAACATATTTATGCGAAAATCTGACACAAGTTCCGTACTGCGCGTAACTTCAGATGGCATACTCGAGAAACTGAAAAACACTCATACAAAGAAGGCTCAAGAGGAAAACCGACCTACATGTAACCCAGATGAGAAATATTGTTCCTAACATTCATGTTTCATTTCAATTGTTATTCAGATTATTGTCCTTACTATTCATTGGTTGTATTGGTTACTCGTCACTTGTAAATCAGGTAATTTTGAGTTCTTATGTCATTGTAACTATGTATGTATCAACGTTTATTAATGTTATATGCGCTAGAAAAATAATCCTTCGAATCACTTATACCTCACTTACTTCTGGTACTAATCTAACTTTATATTATGCAAAGACGGATACTAAAACCTTCACCAACCTTTCGGTAGAACACTCGCGGGGTGTTAATATTATATTCATATATTTTAGCTACAATAGGGTAACAAACACATATACTCTCCTCATGGTATTGGTTTCTGCACTTCTTACTACTGTTAACACCTTCATAATATTCTGTAGGCCCCTCAAAATTATAACCCACCCCGTAATCAAAATCGATACCAAAATAACGCATATACAGATAACGGCACATCGTAATGGATAAGTCGGACCTTGGAAAAGTATTAGATTCGGCACTTAATATTGATTGTCAGTTTGTAGATAAACCAGAAAACTTCTCAAAAGTGTATAACCGAAAGCTTAATTTCTCAGTTGCGACATTAAACATAAGAGGCATTTAAAAAAACTTCAATGGATTCCTGACGCTACTTAGCAGGATTGGCACAACCTTTGACATTATTGTACTCACAGAGTGCCGCGTAGATAACTCGGTAATAAGGCAGATGAACGGCTACACATCGTTTGCCACGAAAAAGAACATTAACCAAAATGGAGGAGTGGTAGCATACGTAAAAGATACTCTCAACGCTATAGTAACAGAACCTAATATCGAGGACGCCTGCTCTCTAGTTATTGACATACAAAACTGCATAACTACAATAGGTATATACCGTTCTCCGTCAGTTAGAGACACTTCAAATTTTGTATACTCTTTAGAAGGGGTATTGCAGAATTTTGAAAACAATACTGATGTAGTCTTGGTAGGTGATATAAACATAAATTTTGTAACAGGGCAAAGTCACAGCAAGAATGTCTCAGTTTATCTTAACTCTTTGTCGGAATACGGATACTTGGCTGGTATCACGGTACCAACCCGGCGACAAGCCTGCCTAGACCACATTTTTATAAAATCAAAGAAGGAAGCATGCGAGTGTGTGATGCATTCTCACCGATCACAGGCTAGCCGTCTTGGGTTTAAGGGCCTATTTCTCTTTTTGACGTCATCATCGCTGCATACAAAATCGCTTTCCTATACGTATTATCACACACACATAGACAGGTATACAAAATGTCAAATGAAAAGTGTTTCGTTCAAATTTCTCGAGTTTTATAGTACCTACCCACATATTAGTTCGGGTTACACACATTAGCATGTTCTAGGGATATTTCAATGAAACATAAATATCTAAAATCATACTAACTTTTTGTTAAGACCCATATCTTAAAATATATCTTATTTAATATACGATTATAATAATTTTTTGGTTAAAATTAAACAAAAAAAAAATTTTGAAGAAAAACTTCAAACATTACTTTTTTTTTAAAACGCACAACCCAGGGTGTGTCTATTCTCAGCAAAAAGGAGCGCGTTTCATCTGGCTTCCACTTTCCAGGATGTACCCCTGCCTATAGCCAATCGGCTGGAGCTTTTAGAATTGACATTAACCCCCAACCTCAACTTTGGCTCCTATATTGAGGTTACAGCCCAACGCGCAGCCAAGAAGCTGGGCATCCTCTCGAAGGTGCGGCGGTATTTCACACCGGAACAGTTGTTCACTGTGTACCAAGCACAAGTTCGCTTTCATCTTTGGAATGGATCAGCAAAATACCAGCTTGAGGCTCTGGAGGCAATAGAGAGACATGCTAGAAGGTTCATAGGTGACGGCAGGGTGTTTGATGTTCGACTATAAAGCCTAAAACATAGCCGAAAGGTTACGTGCCTATAATATGTCTTCTATCGGGTGCATTTCGGAGAGTGTGCTACGGAGACAACCGCGAGAACGGCTAAACGTCATCCAAGCCAGGTGGATATACCATTTACGCGAACCAAACGGTTTGCGTCCACTTTTATAGTGCGAACCGCCAGGATGTGGAATGCCTTCCCGAAGCCTGTCCAGGTCTGAACGACTTCAAGTCAAGGGTGATAGGTACCTAATGAACAAGTTTTCTCCATCGTAGACCACATCGCTGCTTTACATCAGGTAGGATAGTGGTCAAACGCTTGTTCATTGCGTTTAAAAAAAACCTGAAGAAAATATTTACAAAAAAATAATCTGTGGAGTGGCACCTAAGTCATTTCTGACACATCTGCAACGGTTCTGCATACTCAAAACAAGGGTGTCGATAACCTGTCCTGGATACTGTCCCCAGTCTAATGATGAAGATGCAATAAAAGCTGTTTTTCATGCACAAAATCTTCAGGGAAATTCTGGAGAGCTCTTTTCTAAAGCATGTCCTAGACATGCTCCATTGAATCAGGGGATGGAGCAGGCCAGTCTAAAGATTAGATATCGTGCTGTTGTAACAATTAACAAAAGCAATTTTTAATGATACGCGCTGTATGTGGACTGGCATTGTTGTGAATTAGCTGGAAAATTTGTCCCATTTGTCGTCTGTGGGGCAAGATTACAGGCTCACCTCGGCTCGCGCACCTCATCCCGGTATTTTAGAGCAGTCAAATTGCCTTGTATCCAAACGAGGTCCGTTCTACCGCCAAGACGGACGAATCCCTGCCCAAACCATAACTGTATCCCCTTAATATGAATGAACTTGTTGTGGGTGCTGGAGTTTCAATCATGTCCACTGCTCTTAACATTCGTTTCTGGTCAAGTGTCTACGTGACATGATTAAATGAACACTCCGGTGTTCATTCGTTTGACAAAGATTTATAGAAGTTTGTGGAGTTTTAATCAAATCATAAGCTTTTCCCTATAAGCTTTTCCCTAGACCATGTCAATGTGTGTAGTTATACCTACATATGTACCAGTTCAATGAATGCCTTCATTTTCAACCGCTGTTATCTACTTTCGTGAAATCGGCATTAAATTGTGTGCGTCAGGATGGCTGGACCATGTTGCATTTTTCAGTGTTTCCTTATACGAAAAGTTAGTACCAGCATGGTACTAGTTGGTACCTATCGTAGGATAGTTGGTACCTACGTAAAAAGAGAATAAATAGCATTTACAAGTGGCCCGCCATTCTGACGTCAGGATGGCTGGACCATGGTGGAGTTAGCCTAGTTACGGCAACTTTGGGGGAGAAAATAGGTGTGAATCAGTTAGCCTATAGTTGGTACCTTCGCAAAATATCAATTTTATCCCTCTAGCCCCATTAACACTAAAGTTATAGCCATTTTAGTAAAAAAAATCCTTCAACCATTTTTATTTAAATATTAAACCGTTTTATCGGTTAGATCCTACATAGGAGTAGTTAGTACCTATCGTCAAATCATTGGTACCTACGTATTATTAGGATAAATGGCATTTAGACGGGCCCGTTGGTGTAGTGGTCAGCATGTCTGCCTCTGCT
>SJJU01004212.1:0-12552 GCA_012932125.1 Conopomorpha cramerella | reverse complement strand
TTATTTACATTTACTACTCAAGGACGAACTTGAGTATGAGGTGGAACTGCGCGATGAAGTGCCACAAGATACTTTGGTCAAATTGAGAAGGCAGCTTAAACCTGTACTGAATGATTTTAGTCCTGAGGACTTATTTAATGTGGAATGTCAGGTACAAGCGGAGTTCACTTCTGTTTCAGAGAAGTTGAAAGATTTAGAAAATAAATTGCAGTCTTTATTGAAGAATAAAGAGCAATATGTTTTGGGTCGTGCTAAGGCACTTTATTGTCATTTATTTTATAGGCTTGACAGGATTGTAGCTCATGGTCCAGATGAAGCGGTGAAGGCTGCATTGAAGGAGAGGTTGAGGGCTGCTGGTGTCTGCTTGGAGGGGCTGTTGACTTCTGGAGCAACCATGGTGCCACAGTTGGAGACATCAAGGGTGGAGTTCTCCGCTATCAAGATCATCTCCAAGTGGAATGTAACCTTTGATGGTGCAAGTAGTCCACATTCTTTTCTGGAGTCGGTGGGTGAACTGGCTTTTGCTCATGGACTTGAGGATGCTGTTTTGTTCCGGTCAGCCTTTTATTTATTTACTGGTCAAGCTCTTGTGTGGTACCGAGGAGTTAAGGACCAGTTTAACTCATGGGCTCAGCTCAAAGAGTTAATTTTAAAAGATTTTGAACCGGTTGATTTTCAATATAGATTGATGGGTGAGATTAGGGCTCGCACTCAAGGTCTGGATGAGCCGGTTCACATTTATTTTTCCTTTATGGCCTGTATGTTCTCCCGGTTAAGTCGGCCACTTCCTGAGGCAGAACGTTTAGAGATCTTGCTGCACAATATTAGACCCTTTTATTCAGAACGATTATCCCTGATGGACATAAATACGGTTACTGATTTAAAAGAGAAGTGTAAGATCTTAGAGGCGGCTAGGCAGAAGTCAGACTTATTTTTGGAACCGCAAAGGTCAAATTTGTTTTCAGAATTTAATTACAGGGGTAAGACAACAAATAGGATATCGTCTATGACCTCTAAAACTGACAAGGTGGTAAAATGTTTTAAATGTGGGGAGTTAGGTTATACAGTAAAAGCTTGTCCCAAATGCAAACCTGTGTCTGCCATTTCTGATAATTTTGTAGGGCCGGACTGTAGGAACACAAAAGAGTGGAAGGATTGGTTATCCTACATAGCCAATGTTTTTAAATGCAAGAAAAGTGTTTCTCCAGTTTTGCCCAAAAATAAACATACTGTGGTTAGTGATGTCCGGCCATATGTGAATGTTTCTCTAATGGATACCACACTTTGTGGGTTATTGGATACTGGTGCTGCCATGTCAGTTATTGGTGATAATGCCCACAAAAAGTTTGTGTGTATGGGTTATCCATTAGAGAGGAATATTAAGACTCCAGTAACCACTGTTGCTGATGGGTCTAAATGTAAAATTTTAGGTTACATGTCGTTACCTATTTCTTTCAACGGAATGACAAAGGTCATTCGTTTTTATGTTATACCTTCGATTTTCACGAATTTTATTTTTGGTGTCGATTTTTGGAGGGAATTTGATTTAATGCCCGACGTTTTGAAGCGGCCTTACAGTCAACACTTGCCGGGACAGTTTGTTGATTGTGGGGTTGGTTCATGCAGCAAGTTTCGTCGTAGGAAGCCTTTGGTGGTTGAGTCAGTCCGTAGACGGAATGGTTATGGGTGCGTGGGACGAATTGGGTCTCCATCGGATCCATCCCGCCGTAGGACGTGCTCGCACGTGTTGGTCCAGCCTTCTGTTGGCCAACGACGCCAAGGCGAAAAAAAAAAACTCACAAGGCTAGCGTATTCAAAACTCAGCGCAGGAGTTTTGAATATGTTACCTTGTGTTAGGTAGGTAGGGTTCTTTTGTGTTTTTTTGCATTTTGTATTTTTTTGTATTTTGTGTTTCACCGGGTTATATGGTAGAAACATTTTTGTAGGTTAGTTTCATGTGGGTATTTTGGCGTTTCGCCGCGATTATTGGTCGAAACATTAATTTACCTACTGATAGTTGTTAGGTCGTTTTGTTTGTGTTTCACCGTGTTGAGGGTAGAAACACGTTAGTGATCGCATTAGTGCGTAAGGCACAGGTATCATATTCCCTTGGACTGAATATTTTTTTATGTATGCGTTGAATGTACCAAATATTTTTTCCTGTGTGTTTTGTCATACATGCAGGGGGAAGTGGGTACTGTTGGTACGATATTTTTTCCTTCGATCGTTTTGTACGTGCCTGCGTTTTGTTGTTGGGAAGTTGTTTTCCCGGCAGGGCATATTTTTGAACCAAGGTTTTGTGTTTCGACAGTGGCCTACTACCGTGTTGGTTGGTACTTTGGTAGGACCCCTGCGGACATTTGTTTTTTCTGTGTGGCAGTAGCAACAGTTATAATGTTGCCACGCGTGGTGACTGTTTAAATTGCAGGTTACACCTATTGTGTACCTGAGGTTTATTTTCTCCAGCGGGGATGGTATCGCTGTCGAGTGTGTCATGACCAAATTGTTTAAGGTCAAAATATTGTTGTATTTATATTTTTTGTTGTTTTTCCCTTTTAAATTGAACGCTGAGGGCATCGTTGTTTCTCCCCAGTCGAAACTTTTCTGGGTGGGGGGGTACTGTAACGTTGCACTTTTACATTTTTTCGTTCTGTAAAACAGACCGTTTGGCAGAGAGAATCGGTGATTCAAATCTGTCGTTTGCCAAAAGAAAGACACTTCAGACGTCAAACATGTCAATGGTTTGATGGGTGAAAGTGAGGTTGTCGTTTTTCGCCGGTCGGCGATGGCGGATGCATACGACCTTCTAAATACTAAATATTTAGTCTAAGGGAATAATTCGATTGACGCAATACCATTTTTTTGTCCTGCGCCGGCAAAGTGCGCAGGAGTCTAAATGCGCAATAAGATGTTGCGTTCCTCTTCCCGTTTTTATTGTTCACACGTGGTGACCTTGACGGCGTTTTTCACCTTTTACGGGTGAAGGTTTGGTGTGGGCTGGGAGGGTCTACGTTTTTCTTTTTTGTCTACTCTACGGACTTTATTTTTTCTACACTACGATTTTCTCTCCTCGTCGTCCACGTTTTTTTTCTTCTTCGACTGGCGGTTTTCTACTTCATTTGCACGTCTACTACGTGGAGGTTCGTTCGAATATACCACGGGATTGCTCTGTGAGTGCGTTCCATACCGGTAAGCTGGGTGGGTGCCCTCACTCCCCGGTCCACTGCGCTGCCGTCAGGAGTGAGACGCCCACATTCTAAGGAGGTACATTTTTTTAAATATAAAAAAAGGAAGCAGTAACCCACGCCCTGACCCGAGGTCCTTGTAATATACTATTTAAATAAGAATAGGATTTTTTATAATAAAAGAGGCAACAACCAACTAGTTGTTTTTTTTTATTTTCTTTGTTCGGGGTCCCCTGGGTCTCATGCTCATCATAATAAGGGGAACCCTGACAAATGGCGCCCAAACTTTAGTGGCTTACTGCTTCCTTATAACGCCAAATATTAAAAATACAGTGGTGTATTTTGTAAAGTAAAACAACATATGTTTTGCTGGTTGACACAGCTTGAGGGTACTGTGTTATTATTGTTTTTTTTACAATTGTGTAATTTTAATATCTGTCCTTGGCAGATATTTAGCGAGTATTTTGTGTTGTTGAGTTGACTAAATGAAAAATTGACTGAATTGGTTTGTTACTTGGTTAGAAGATACCCTAATGTACAACTACTCAATAAATACATAATTTGGTCCGTTGATATGATATACTTAATATAATAATGTGTATGTAACATAAAATATTGTGCGGGTTATTGCTTCCTTACAAAACAAGTTATACACTTTAGCAATGGAATTAAATAAGGTTTATTTACATTTACTACTCAAGGACGAACTTGAGTATGAGGTAGAACTGCGCGATGAAGTGCCACAAGATACTTTGGTCAAATTGAGAAGGCAGCTTAAACCTTTATTAAATGATTTTAGTCCTGAGGACTTATTTAATGTGGAATGTCAGGTACAAGCGGAGTTCACTTCTGTTTCAGAGAAGTTGAAAGATTTAGAAAATGGATTGCAGTCTTTATTAAAGAATAAAGAGCAATATGTTTTGGGTCGTGCTAAGGCACTTTATTGTCATTTATTTTATAGGCTTGACAGGATTGTAGCTCATGGTCCGGATGAAGCGGTGAAGGCTGCATTGAAGGAGAGGTTGAGGGCTGCTGGTATCTGCTTGGAGGGGCTATTGACTTATGGAGCAACCGTGGTGCCACAGTTGGAGACATCAAGGGTGGAGTTCTCCGCTGTCAAGATCATCTCCAAGTGGAATGTAGCCTTCGATGGTGCAAGTAGTCCACATTCTTTTCTGGAGTCGGTGGGTGAACTGGCTTTTGCTCATGGACTAGATGATGCTGTTTTGTTCCGGTCAGCCTTTTATTTATTTACTGGTCAAGCTCTTGTGTGGTACCGAGGAGTTAAGGACCAGTTTAACTCATGGGCTCAGCTCAAGGAGTTAATTTTAAAAGATTTTGAACCGGTTGATTTTCAATACAGATTGATGGGTGAGATTAGGGCTCGCACTCAAGGTCTGGATTTCCATTATGGCCTGTATGTTCTCCCGGTTAAGTCGGCCACTTCCTGAGGTAGAACGTTTAGAGATCTTGCTGCACAATATTAGACCCTTTTATTCAGAACGATTATCCCTGATGGACATAAATACGGTTTCTGATTTAAAAGAGAAGTGTAAGATTTTAGAGGCAGCTAGGCAGAAGTCAGACTTATTTTTGGAACCGCAAAGGTCAAATTTGTTTACAGAATTTAATTACAGGGGTAAGACAACAAATAGGATATTGTCTATGACCTCTAAAACTGACAAGGTGGTAAAATGTTTTAAATGTGGGGAGTTAGGTTATACAGTAAAAACTTGTCCCAAATGCAAACCTGTGTCTGCCATTTCTGGTAATTTTGTAGGGCCAGACTGTAGGAACACAAAAGAGTGGAAAGATTGGTTATCCTACATAGCCAAGGTTTTTAAATGCAAGAAAAGTGTTTCTCCAGTCTTGCCCAAAAATAAACATAATGTGGTTAGTGATGTCCGGCCATATGTGAATGTTTCTCTAATGGATACAACACTTTGTGGGTTATTGGATACTGGTGCTGCCATGTCAGTTATTGGTGATAATGCCCACAAAAAGTTACTGTGTATGGGTTATCCATTAGAGAGGAATATTAAGACTCCAGTAACCACTGTTGCTGATGGGTCTAAATGTAAAATTTTAGGTTACATGTCGTTACCTATTTCTTTCAACGGAATGACAAAGGTCATTCGTTTTTATGTTATACCTTCGATTTTCACGAATTTTATTTTTGGTGTCGATTTTTGGAGGGAATTTGATTTAATGCCCGACGTTTTGAAGCGGCCTTACAGTCAACACTTGCCGGGACAGTTTGTTGATTGTGGGGTTGGTTCATGCAGCAAGTTTCGTCGTAGGAAGCCTTTGGTGGTTGAGTCAGTCCGTAGACGGAATGGTTATGGGGGCGTGGGACGAATTGGGTCTCCATCGGATCCATACCGCCGTAGGACGTGCTCGCACGTGTTGGTCCAGCCTTCTGTTGGCCAACGACGCCAAGGCGGAAAAACTCACAAGGCTAGCGTATTCAAAACTCAGCGCAGGAGTTTTGAATATGTTACCTTGTGTTAGGTAGGTAGGGTTCTTTTGTATTTTGCGTTTCACCGGTTTATATGGTAGAAACATTTTTGTAGGTTAGTTTCATGTGGGTATTTTGGCGTTTCGCCGCGATTATTGGTAGAAACATTAATTTACCTACTGATAGTTGTTAGGACGTTTTATTTGTGTTTCACCGTGTGGAGGGTAGAAACACGTTAGTGATTGCAATAGTGCGTATGGCGCACTAGTGTCTTATTCCCTTGGACTGAATATTTTTTATGTATTCGTTGAATGTACCAAATATTTTTTTTCCTGTGTGTTTTGTTATACATGCAGGGGGAAGTGGGTACTCTTGGTACGATTTTTTTCCTTCGATCGTTTTGTACGTGCCTGCGTTTTGTTGTTGGGAAGTCGTTTTCTCGGCAGGGCATAATTTTGAACTAAAGTTTTGTGTTACGACAGTGGTCTACTACCGTGTTGGTTGGTAGGACCCCTGCGGATATTTGTTTTTCTGTGTTGCAGTAGCAACAGTTATAATGTTGCCACGCATGCTGTGACTGTTTAAATTGCAGGTTACACCTATTGTGTACCTGAGGTTTATTTTCTCCAGCGGGGATGGTATCGCTGTCGAGTGTGTCTTGACCAAATTGTTTAAGGTCAAACGGTTGTTGTGTTTATATTTTTTTTTTGTTTTCCCTTTTAAATTGAACGCTGAGGGCATCGTTGTTTCTCCCCAGTCGAAACTTTTCTGGGTGGGGGGGTACTGTAACGTTGCACTTTTACATTTTATCGTTCTGTAAAACAGAACGTTTGGCAGAGAGAATCGGTGATTCAAATCTGTCGTTTGCCAAAAGAAACACGCTTCAGACGTCAAACATGTCAATGGTTTGATGGGTGAGAGTGAGGTTGTCGTTTTCGCCGGTCGGCGATGGCGGATGCATACGAGCTTCTAAATATTAAATATTTAGTCTAAGGGTAAGTTCGTGTGACATTGTGAATAAATGACGATAATCCCATTGGCAAACGATAGATTACCGATAATGTTTCTTGTTTCAGGAATAATTCGATTGACGGAATACCATTTTTTTGTCCTGCGCCGGCAAAGTGCGCAGGAGTCTAAATGCGCAATAAGATGTTGCGTTCCTCTTCCCGTTTTTATTGGTACGATTCCAGCATATTTCTTGTGATTCCGATAGGATTTTCGTATTCATATTTGTGAAATTCTAACGAGTACTTTGTTCCTCCAGTTCACACGTGGTGACCTTGACGGCGTTTTTCACCTTTTACGGGTGAAGGTTTGGGGTGGGCTGGGAGGTAAGAATACCTATTTCTTCTCCTTGCTGGGATAGGTTTAATAAAGGAGGGCATAACACTAATTGTGTTTTTCTTTCCAGGGTCTACGATTTTTCTACGTTATGTCTACGTTTTTGTCTACGTTTTGTCTACGTTTCTACGTATTTCTTTTTTGTCTACTCTACGGACTTTATTTTTGCTACTTCATTTGGACGTCTACTACGTGGAGGTTCGTTCGAATATACCACGGGATTGCTCCGTGAGTGCGTTCCATACCGGTAAGGGGTGGGTGCCCTCACTCCCCGGTCCACTGCGCTGCCGTCAGGAGTGAGACGCCCACATTCTAAGGAGGTACATTTTTTTTAAATATAAAAAAAGGAAGCAGTAACCCACGCCCTGACCCGAGGTCCTTGTAGTATACTAGGAATAGGAAATTTTTATAATAAAAGAGGCAACAACCAACTAGTTGTTTTTTTTATTTTTCTTTGTTCGGGGTCCCCTGGGTCTCATGCTCATCATAATAAGGGGAACCCTGACACCGGTATGCCGTCGAGGCCGGGAGCAGTTCTCTTTCCCTGGAGGCGGTTCACAGCCCCCGCCAATTCGGGGCGCGTCACCGCCGGCATCACCGCGTTCGGGTTCTCTTCTTCGTCGAGCTCCGGCTGCGCCGCTATAGCCAAACGCGGAGCCGCCAGTGGGTCGCTCGCGCTTGGTCTCCGGCTGGAGACTCGTGGTGATTGGGGGCGCCCAGGCCCGCATCTTCTTGAGGGCCATCTTGTAGGGGCGTCCCCAGAGATCCTAGTTGAGAGTCTCCAGCATCTCTCGATCGGCGGCCTCCTTAGCCGCCCGGATGGCCGTGCGCAGCTCCAGCTTGGCGGCTCCATACGCGAGGCGCAGTCGGAGCTCCTCTTCGGGGTCCCGATGCCGTCGTCCGCGGTACCTGGTGTACGGACGGCGCGCGTATATGCAGAGCGTGCGCAGCTCTGCAATCTCGTCCGTCCACCAGTGTACCTTTCGTCGCGGAGGTGGAGGCCCGACGCGAGGCATGCCCGCGTCACACACCTGCGTCAGGGTTTCGCGGAACCAGTCCGCCTCCTCCTCCACATCCAGCGCGTCGCTCGGCGGCATCAGGAGCCAAGACTTGACAATAGCGGCCTCTGTGAGGAGGCCCATGGTCTCCTCCTGGGCCTCCATAGGTTCAGAGGCCCCTGCTGCTACACTTGTGGCCGGAAGGCCTTTCTTCTTGGCGCGACTTTTGGCCCTCCGGCTATTATTATTGTGGTCCAAGGGGGCCACGCAAGACTTCGCCCCCACGCGGTGGCCCGCGGGCTTTTTGGCCGCGGCGCAGACTGGGCAGTGGGCCTCCGATACGCTGCATTCGCGCACCTTGTGGCCGGGCTGACCGCACCTGAAGCACTGGTCGGTGCGGTCCACGAGCGACGTGCACGTCGCCCGTGCGTGGCCCGGCTCCAGGCAGCGCATGCAGCGCATCGGCCGTGGTTCCAGCAACGTCACGCAGGCTCTGGACCAGCCCACGTTCACGTTGCCCGACTGGCCTAGGGCCTCAGCCGCCGCGACCGGGCAGCGGACCCATGTGGTCCGGGAGGAGCCCCTGACGGCAGTCTCCGTAGTGCGACCCACAGTGACAGAGGTGGGTGCGCAGGTACCTGCCGCGGCCACGGCGGCGACAATCTCGGCGGGCGTCACGGAATCGTCCAGATCCGCCAAGCGCAGTTCCGCGCACTTGACGGGCCTGGACACCTTGACCACCTCCGGGGACAGGACTTCCAGGAGGCGGCCCGCCAAAGCTTCCGCTTTGGCGGCAATCTCATCAGCCGTCCCGGGGAGCTCCAAAAGCCGCCCCCCGGTTCGGGCCCGCCGGAACCTGATACTCGATATACCGAGGCTCGCGAGTGTGATTTTCCCGCGGACCTCGGCTAGTATCTTGGCCCAGGTGTCGGCCTCCTTCTCCACGCCCGGCACCAGGCACAGCGAAACCGCCACTGTGTGCGGGACGCGGAGGGAGCCGGGGGCGACAACCTTTTTCTTTGCCGGCTGTTGTTTGGGCTGGGGCTTTGAGGGAGGTGGCGGCTTGGCGCCCGAGCGCCTGCCGCGCTTCACCACCTCCACCCAAGACGTTGCCGGAGCCGACACGCTGATAGCCGGGATCGAAGGTCCGGGCTGCGAAGGACTCGGCACCAGAACCCTTCTTGCTGATGCGGGGGTCGGGGCCAGGGCTGGACGGGGAGCAGAGGATTTCCCCTTCCCCTTGCCCTTCTTCTGGGGCCCGGTGCGAAGATCGGCACTCGCCGTCGCAGCCCTTACGTCGGCTGCCAGCGGCGGGCGCACTCTTCTGGCCGGCAGGAGGCGCTCCTCCAGCGCCTCCAGCCGCGTGTTCATCATGGACCCGCACTGGATCATGATGGAGCGCGTGAGCTCCTCCAGTGTGGGTCTTTGTTGGTCTTGTTCATGTTGTTCCGGGGCCGTGGAGCGAGCATCCAGTGTTTCCACCTTCTGGCGGAGCTCCTGGAGCTGGGCCAAGATCGCAGCCTTGTCGGCCCTCTCTCGCTCCAGCTCCGCCTGAAGGAGACGCTTCGCCGTCTCCAAGGCGCGCACCTCGTCACTGTAGGTGCGCGTGGCCAGCTCACCCATGACCTCACGCAGCGACCTCGCTGCGTCCTTGAGGGCCATAACAAAATTGCCCTTAAGGTTGTTTGATCTAGCGGCAACCATCAGGATGGTCCCCACGTGCTCCTCCACCCTCTGGTGGAGGTCGGCAGAGGCCATCGTGCCGGGTGCCGCTCGGGCTTTACTCAGGGCACTTGGCGGGGCCCTTTTGCGCCTTGAGTTGCAGTCCTCCGGCGACCGCCGGACGGCTGCAGCTTCGGTGGTCTCTTTAAGAAAGGCCTCTCTTCGGGCGGACTGGGCCTCGGCGCGAGCCTTGCCCACTCCTATGTATTCCCCCGTGGTCGGGGGCCGCCCTCGCCCTCTCTTTGGGGGCGACTGCGGAGGTTCTTCAGGCACCGCTTCCTCCTCCCCCTGACTACTGTCAAGGTCCGTGGATTGGGCCGAGGCAGAGGAAAGGGGGCGCGCTTGTTTGCGGCGCAGAGTCCCGACGGAGGCGTCCGACGTGGACCCGCCGAGCTCCACCGCCATCATTTCGCTCCCACTCGAGAATTCGTCCGCCCAGGCGAAGTCTCCAGTGACAGCGGCGTCCTCTCCCGGACGTGATGTTTGGGTGACACATTTCACACCGTGGGGCCCCAAAACCCCACGGCACCGGTGGCTAGCCGCGTCGTTAAGCCGTGGTGCGCTGCGCGCACGATGGAGGTTTGCCCCCCCCGTATCACGGGGGCAGACCACCCCCTGAGGGGTGGTGTGGGATTCCCCGTCCTTGCGGACGGGACCCACCCGGGAAACGCTAAGTGACTTTGAACCTTCCATTTTTCCAGTTTCCTACAGTGTGCCGCTGTAGGACCGGGTCCGCTAGTGACAGCTGTGCCCTGCTGCCGCTCCGGAGAGCATCCACATACCACGGTTTCCCAGTGTGTGGAATTGGGGATTTTTTATAGAGGTTGACTCCTCGCAGTCCGGACGTTGTCGACCAGACCCTCGGTCCCTGGGAAGAAATTCCACAGGGGTTACGATGTGTTGACAGGGCGGACGGGACTCCGAAGGCCCTGTCCTTGCCGCTCCGGGAGGAGCCTTCTGATGACAGCAGAGTGGGCCCGGAGCGACGATGGTGTCAGATTCTCAGCCGTCAGAATGCCATGGGCCGCCAACGCGAGCCGACGACTGATGCACATTCTGCCGTTGCCCAGGGTGCACCGGCCCGACCTCTAAAGACTACCCCCGCGAGGAGGTACCCAATAACAGTCAGGCACACGAGGAGGTGATCTGAAGTCGCACCCCAACCTAACCTAACCATACTGATTATTGGTAAGGCCCTATAGGCCTTACTAATAATGGCGGAATTGCTATTTGCAAGATACACAAAGCTCAACTTGTCAGTTGTATGCCAAATACGGAATAACCAGTTCAAGTAGACTTGTAATAACCGTTGTGTAAGTGGTGTGCGTTACCCCAGCCAGATTTTGTCGAAAATCACATTTTTTTTTAAGTAGACAATTAGAAGTCCAACTTCTTCAATTGTTGTGCTGATTTTTAAATTTGTTTTGCTTATGGTTTTTTAGTTATTTGACAAAAACAGATCTGGCTGGCGTAACCTTACCCCAGCCAGATGTTTTGTTAATTAAAGGGTTTATTGAAATAAACTTTAGGTACATAATTAGTATTCTGAACGAGGTAAATGTTGCCACAAAATTTGAATTTGTATCGTTTTTGGTTTCGGAGATATTCAAAATCCTGCTGGGGTAACGTTTACGTGTTCGCTGTATCTCCGAAACGGCTAAGCGAATATGTATAATTTTTTGTACACAGCTTCTATGAATTTGTTATAATTTGTTTTCCAATAAAGAAAAACAAAATAATGCACCGTTTGGAAGTATTTTAATTAAAAAAAAAAATTCAAAAATAGCTCCTAGCTCTTCAAAAAAGAGCTCTAAAGCCTTATTTGAAACGTCATTTTGTAGCTTACAACTGCCTTCTAATGTTTGTAAATTTTCATTAGAATCCTGTAGGTATTTATTAAGTTACAACGATATTTAATTCAGTTCTCGTAACGATGCGCTCCGGAGATTTTAAGCCTCCGATTTACTGAGTTCCTTGTGTATTTAAAAGTTGAATAAGATATCATTAATTAGTATTTTAGTTCAATTTTCTACCTGTAAAATTTCAGCCTAATACGATTTGTAATTACTGAGATAATTAAAAGAAAGACATTAGGTAGTGCATGATCATGGCAACCCGACCAAGTATAGATTGTTACGAAAAAGCGGCCGCGTAGTACTTTATGCCTACCTTTTAAAACGTATAGTATAATAACGCTACATGCTCAATACAGTCGCGTACAGAAGTGTAAAACGAAAACAATATCATCTTAATTTGGGTATTTTTATTTACAAATCATGTCTTATAAACTTACAAAGAAAAATGCGAATTACCTAAACACTTTAATTTAGTTATATATTTTCTTATAGCAGCATAATAAACGTTCATTGGCTCAACATAATTATAAATTAACTTCAAAAAGATTAACATTGATTTTCAAATCATGAACTAACAATCACATAATAAATTATTGACTGACATTATTATTTTAAGAGCACATTACGATGACTGGCTGGCTAGTATTCTTATAAAAATAGTTTTATTATTAAAATCACAGATCATTACATATTAAAACTAAATTAAATCACATTGTACTTCAAGACATATACTATATTGAATTGGCTGAATAGTTTAATTCTGTACGCGACTGTATTGAGCATGTAGCGTTATTATACTATACGTTTTAAAAGGTAGGCATAAAGTACTACGCGGTCGCTTTTTCGTAACCATCTATACATGGTCGGGTTGCCATGATCATGCACTACCTAATGTCTTTCTTTTAATTATCTCGGTAATTACAAATCGTATTATTTACCTGTAAGATTGGTACTGGTAGAAAATTGAACTAAGAAATACTATTAATGAT